>DWKL01001114.1:0-15553 GCA_018249415.1 Phareas burnsi | reverse complement strand
ATAATAACATTTATATCAGTACTCGATTTTTACATAATTGTATAAAGTGCTTAAAGATTTTTGGTAAACATTGAATCATAATTTCTAAGTTACATTATCTTTCTAGAGATATTAAAATATAAATTAGAAAAAACGAAATTATTAACTAACGCAAGAAAGGACATTAGCCTCGAACCACATAATTATATCGAATAGAGAAGCACAAAAAAACAAGCTACTTCCGCTTGTAGCGAAGCTATAAAAAAGCGTCATGGTTCAAACACGGCTGAAGAGAAATGGAAGTGTGTCAGTCTATATTTACCGACGGAAACTCTCAAATTATGAGGTTCGATGAAATGTTGCATCACACCCCATTTGGTCCGGAAATATGATTTTTAAAAGCTATTCGATATCCGATTCGAGACTATCGCCCTGTTTATTAACTTCAATGTTTATATCATATTAGTAATAAAGTTCCTTTAAGGTTTTACTTTTGAAATGGTGTTCCGAATGATATGAAATATTTATTATTTAAGATTCATTCTCGAATAATGAGTCGTCATAATCATCATCAACCCATTAATGTCTCACTGGTGGGCACGTGTCTCCTCACAGAATGAGTGTTAGGCCATAGTCCACCACGCTGCCCAAGTGCGAATTGGTAGACTTCACACACCTTTAAGAACTTGATAGAAAACTCATGCATGCTGGTTTCCTCACGATATTTTCCTTCACCGTTAAAGCAAGCGATAATTTATTTCTAATGATTATGAATTCTAATGAATCGTAGTATATTATAATCTTCAAAAGATTTTCTATATCCTACACGTAAATGTGTATACACGTAAATGTGTATACACGTAAATGACAAACAGATCGACACTTAGATATGATTCAATCTACATTAATATAACTATTATTCAGCTTCAATGTATGATATTATGCGAATTGTATATACATGAGTTAACCGTAATAAGTTATTTTTTATAAATAACCGCTTTACATCCATATACCCCACAGTAGGAAAATGTGCCGCGTATAGCCAAAGACAAGTGCGCAAACACCCAGATCCGGAACAAAAATCTAAATTCATCATTTAGATCTCTGCTTCACCAGGTATCGAACCCGTAACCCTCTGCACAACCGCAGCATAGCGCGGATAAAACGAGCGATATATTTTAATGTTGCATTATACGAGATACTTACAGGCTAACTCCACGATAGCGGGTTGACTCCTGATATCACCGCGGCTGCTCCAGGCGTGGCATGTGCACGAAAATCTGTCTTCACCGAAATACTCTTCCAACTGATCCCTAGTCACATTACACTCCGCCTCGACAATTCTCACACCACTTTGGGGATCCACAAACTCGAACTGAGTACTAGCGACGGACCGCACGTCGTTACACTTAAAGTACACTTGCAAAGCGTTTGCGGCACGGCACTTCAACATTGCTGGTTTGTTACGAACTACGAAAGCGTGCTGCGGTTCTAACAGGAATATTGGTAGATCATCCGTCGAGCTCTGGAAGAGATGGTCGCCGGAGAGCGACGGCAGTTCGTCGGCATCCTCTCTATTGTCGTGATCGTCTTCCTTATGAGTTTCATGGTCATAGTCTTCTTCCAAATAGTCTCTGTGGTGAGGCGGTGGGTGACTTTTTTCTGAATTGTAAGGGTCTAAAGCCTCCACGCCAGCTGGATGTGCGTACTCCGGGCGAAGAGGTATAGGTGGTGTTGGTATTGTGGTTGTATGCTCGGGTTCAGTAGAGTTGGTAACATCTGTAAAAGAAGAAAATTTTAATATCAATTATTGTTTTATAACAGTGTGTTTTAAGGTAATTTTTTAACCCTAGTAAACTGTTTATATAAAGATTTATATTAATTTGAAAGTTGTTTAATTTTATTTCTGTTATTAGTTCTTATGTCCAGAGCCTAGACACTTATGAAGACGGATTTAAACGACTTTTGTTTATTATCTGAACTAAATATCTTTATCGTGTTGGAATGCAGAATGTTAAAGGTTAAGTCCTGACACACAATCAGATTTATATATGCTAAAATATTCTGTTATAAATGACATTTATAAATTATTTCCCTTTTGTTTACAATTTTATCTCCTATAATCTATCCAAGTAAATGCACGTAAATGTTATCTCGGTGTATCTCATTAATCATTAGTGAAGTTATAATTACGTAGTAGAAAATGCCATTTGGTGTGATGAATGTGAACAACTAAGTGCTTGGCTTATGCTGTTCCAATAAGCGTTAATAGACTACCAGTCCTCCTGAACTTTAAACATGTTCTAATTGGAGAACGTTAATTATGCCCCGTGTCAGTTAAAATAAACGGCAACAGTCATAATAACACGTACCCTCGAGTACTGACATCGATTTCTCTCAAAAGTCCGCACCTGGCTTGACGCTTCACTCACGCCTGTTTACTTGCAAAACATAGATATTTGGATACCGTATACCCCACTTAACGAAACCCTCGCTGCCTGATCGAAAATCAACCGAAAGTAAAAGCTTTAGAGTGAAATTCACATCAACAACCAATTTTAAGTCACCCTCGATAGAATTTCGCTCAGAAATTGTTATCAGCACATCAGTGTATGTTTCTCCTCCAACGGCGTTGACAGTAATACCTCTAGGATTGTATTATTATTTGAAGAGTAGAATGGTACGAAAATAAACCGCAAGTTGCGTGAAGCGAGGATAACTTAATTAGTTTCACTTCCTTTCAGTATATTTCTATTTCCGTTTTCGTGGGGACCGAACGCTATTTCCTCCTGGAATCTATTTTTCCTTAATGGGATTTGTTTCGAGACCTTTTCCCCGTTCTACGATTATGGCTATCGTATTAACGTCATTAAAATTCCAATTCTCTTGAGAATTCATAGATTTTATAGATGACATATAAAATACATTTATTGTAATTATTATTCTAATTGGATGTTGATTTAATTGGCGTAATGTTTACTATATTTCGAGTGAATTAGAATAGTTTTAATTTATACTGTGTGTGAACATTTTGTGTATCGTGTGTATAAATTGAAACTGTTATTATTAAAAATGTAAGTTAAGCAATAAAAATAATATAGTACGTTGTAAACAGTCCGTTCCTTCTGCAACTTTTATTGTATTGATTGACGTTGCCCATATTTAGGATGAATATTGTACTGCAGTTTCAGATGAAGAGTGGACTAATGTACGATTGTTATTGCGAACATTATGAGGCTTTAACCGACCCATTAATCCCAGATCTCCTCCAGACGCTTTGTCGCTTAATGGGAGCATATTAATTTGAACTGAATATTAATGCTTAGGAAGTATTCTAACATTGGTATAATATCAAGTTTCAACTTCCAGTTTCCAAGAATATTATACGAGCAATGATATTGACGGAGGTAGTCCCTAAACGAAGAAAGTTAATGTAATCACGAATGTAATCAATATTACAGAGCTTTGGCCCTTGTCACACGTTCACTTATTCTGACGTAGGTAAGTTGATTTGGAATTCTGTTAGATGTCGGATCGGTCAGGCATTTGATTAAGGTCTGTTTATCCCGCATCGACCGTCTATTATCGTTTTGGATTGTGTAACCACTTCATCAGCGACTGTGCGTCAAGTTTAATTGGTTTTTAGCGCCTATTTGATTAATAACTGGTTTGTGCCCTCTCTCACTCTGGCGCAATATCAGAACGTCGTTTGATATCGTACGAAAAACCTTAAAAAATTAATTAACATCCACTAATTGATACTTCTTATCGACGACTGTCCCGTGAAGATGATTGTAGGTTTTCTTACATTTTAAATCACCGATTTCGTCATTCAGGTCGCCCTTTATATCAAGCGTCTACGGCACTTATAAGTAACTATGTTCAAGTGTTATCTTGGCAAGTGACGAAACTCCATTTACAAGAACACGAATCGGTGGCAACTATTTCTTGTTTACCGTGCACGCCATAAAATGCATTGTAGTCTTTTGTTAAGAGCGATTATGGTTTGTACGATTTTAAATGGTGATTGAAGAACTAAGGGTAAGCGATGTTACTGGAAGCTCAACTAAAACCAGTGAATGCAAGTCACGAAGCGATTGTAAATTGTAAATAAATGTCTGCGCATCGGCTGTGTGAACGCACGGGGATAGAAAGTTCATGAGATCAATCAATGGTATGTCTTTACTTTCAATGTTAACAGATCATTTCAATTGCAATGAGAACCGTTCAATCATAGCTGTAATGGCCATTCGTGTTGAGATCCCAATCGGATTCGAATACCGTTGACTTAATAGACATTATGTTTTCTTAGTTTTAAAATACTTCGTCTTCAAAACAAAATCGAATGGAGCATATCACAAAATTAATGGAAATGGAGAAATGCCTTATCGCCACGACACGAAGTGAAATATGTTGTCCCTGATGAATGTTCGAATTCTCGGGGTGTTTACTAACGAGATCTAAAAACAAACTGAAACTCATCAAATTGGCTTTATCCGCCGTTGGATGTTTGAAAGACACCGCCTCCTGTCATTTCGTCCGGTATTTGGATAATTAAGGTTGAATTCGATGCTATTCTAGATAGAGGAGGACTTTATTGATGGGAAATACTTAATCAACGTCTGGAACGAATTCTCAACGGTTGGATACATCCAGTCGGTCCGCATCTCTTATACGTACAGTGGAAAGAATTGCTACATTAGCATTACATTCACGTCTTGTTTATATCGATCGTACATTATTGAGACTTACTTTAGCTTTATAGATTAGATCGTTAACTTCGAGATTCAGAGGCAGATCTCCTTACGGACATAATATTTATTATAACGAATGTCTATCTATTAATACGGCTCGAGCACTTCAGCGTTATCTGACCACTAAACCTGGGCGTTGCATTGAAATAAGTTATTGAGTAATAGATGGCTATTAAAAATTTATTTAACGACTCACTCCCATTTTTATCACTAAACATTATACAGGCGAGCAATAACACATAATAAGTGGTACTCGATCCAAATATGGAACGAATAAAACACTGAGAGTCTAATGGTGTAGATATCGGACGTTACACTCGTCTGTAGTGCGCCGTCTGTTTTTTTAGTGCACCGATAAACCCGAACAATATTATGAGGTCTGGAGGAATAAATCAAGAGTGCGAGTACGTGAGTTCTGATATATCTGTTCGGGGGAAGGCGTAATAAAACATTCAGGCGTGGTGCTTTCGCATCCGCCGAGGCGAAGACGCTTCACTCAACTTGATGCAGTTTACTCGTAAATGCACTTAGCGCCGAGAGAGACATAAAAAGATGCACTCGAACTACTTAATGGAGGCGTGGGCGGGGCGATTTGCTTTGCGTTTCCGTAAGTAAATCAAATGTTAGGGGACATTAGTGCTCATGAGGTACTGCTGTTGTTGTGAGTCACGCTTTAATGGGCTTAGCTTTTAACTGTTTCATTGTCTATTAATGGAAATTTACATTCGTGGAAACTTAAGCAGACGTGGTAGATTTTAACGTTCTAGATATGGATGCTGGTAGCAATTAATGCGAACATTTGAGAAATTATTTAATGTAATTGTAATTGTAGATACTTGTATGTTATTGTTTGTTTTGTTAGAACCTCTGTTTATAAATTAAACTTTCATGTGTTACAGTTGTTTAAACGGACCTCTATCTTACAATTCCTTGAGATGTTATCTAATAGAATTCGGATGGAAATTTTCAAATTATCAATAATTTAGGTAATAATTTTATTAACGCATATTACATTAATGTAATCTTAAATAACAAGTTTAAACTTGTTATTTAAGAGATCTGTCTTCTTCGAAGATTATATTTTGGTTTCTTCATTTGTTAAACTTATATTAAAAGGTACTATTACTAATTTACTAATACTAATATTAGTTTAAGGAATTTTCTAATACTTATTTTGGCTATTTTTGTATGTGATACATAACGCTGAACAACACTGTGAATATACAGACATTTAAGTTTAATTGTTATGGACATAGCTAAAGTAAAGAACTTAGTTCACTGCTAAGAAATTTACCACATGACTGGATGAAGCGATCAACCACGTTTAGTAACTGATTATGAATGCTTAGCAAGAACAGTGGTGGTCTAATGGTTAAGGTTCCAGCCTCTCACGCTGGCTGTCCGCGGTTCGAATCCCGTATGCTTTTCTGATTTTTCGAAGTTATGTGCGTATTAGAATTGTTACTTACTTTAACGGTGAAAGACAACATTTTAAGGGACCTATACTTCTGAGAGTTCTTTATAAAGTTTCCGAAGTTGCGTAAAGTCTACCAATCCGCACTTGCCCAGCGTGGTGAACTATGAGCTAACGTTTCTCATTCGCAGAGGAGACTCGTGCCCGTAGTGGGGCCTTCATGGATTGATGATGATGATGACTATCAATATTGAAGCCCTTTTGGGGAAAAGTTGGTTAATCTTTGCCTACAAAAAATACCAGAAATACCGCTAATGCGAAAGCTTCTAAAACCTCTTCATCCGCCATTAACAAAGTAACAACAAGGTGCAAGCCCTCATCTAAAATTACCACCGAACGTATCCTTTGAGAAATAAGACCGACGAATTCTCACCCTTGATGCAGAAAAAAATACAAAGGGCGACCACACCTACAAAAACTGCTTGAATAGCCACCTTTACATTGGAAATGTAACACGATACATACAAAGAGTCGTCGAGTGCCAGTCAAGAGGTTCCCAAACAAGATAATCCCTTTGTTAGTCGAGTTATAATAGCATCTCCTGGGAGTCTCTTGCTATTATTTTCCGTTTCATTCACGCCAGCTGGCAGTGTTCGAGCTTCGTATTTCAACGTAAATGGAGTTTAAATTTCTATTTCTGATGTATGAGTACAGTTTCCACTTGATACATTTTTGTGAATCTTTTTGCTGCCGGCAATTTCACCTATGACACATATGTTTTCTATAGCAAAACTTTATTCTCTATGAAAAACTAATTATTATTTATTATCAATCGCCAACAATTTAAATCTACTTAATGATTATTACGACTAAACGATTAAAAACCTACGATAGTGTTTTTATTTTTTTTATATTTGTGAAAGATATGGACACCCATGGATATTTACATCGAACCTCAAACAAAACGAAGTTAAATTTGAGGTAGACGTAAATGTGTCACTACTGCTTAGGACTAAGATGGTCGTCTCGCTGCAAGTGTGCTCGGCAACTGCACCTCTCGAACCGAAACACGAAAACTGCTTCACGGCGGATTATGAGGGCGATGATAATATCATAATATACCACTCTATAAGATACTTAACTATAAAGTCAAGTTGAATTCACTACGATTCGACAAATTACATTCAAGTAATAAAATCTCTTATATAATTATTTGGTCCAACACACTCTCTTGTAATCATAAAATTTTATCTGATCATTCTCACACCTCGGTCTTCTAAATTGCTGTAATCTTAATAAAATTGATTTGCTGCTTCGCTTTCATCAATTACTGTTACTAAGCTACTTGTTTTATCGCGACTCGGTCAAAGATGGACGATTGAAATTAGAATCAGTCGCACTGACATCGACATTGATTTTTAAGGATTTCACAATAAAATATATAAAGCGATTAATACTTAGCCCTTCACATCAGTATCAAAGCGTTTATGTTTCTATAAATCCAGACTTTTGTAATATTTCGTTGTTCGTCCTCGCATTTGGTAGTTACTCGACGATGTTGAAACATTAGCCCTAGTCCCTGCATCTTAATCTCCGACGTATTTATCTGTGAGTGAGTTTGAATCTTGAGTCATGAGAGACATAATAGCATTTCTATAGATAGCTTTAATGGGATAGTCGTGTTCGGAAGTAGCACTTACATCGTCACGATTAAGTGTTTTTTGCGAGATCGTCGCTTCGTACCTTCCTTTCTAATCTCGAACATTTCTTCAAGCTTTAGGGATCATCGTGTACAATTTTGTTGCATTCCTAATTTAATATATTATGTTGTTGTTGAGTTAAATTGATGTTTGGTAAGATTTATATTTACTTCCAAATCAACAAAAAGTTTATTAAATTATTTTTTCTGAACAAAATCTTCATTAAATTATTTTTGTAAATTGAATATATATTTTTTTGTCAATTATCTCAGGCATATTGAACACACATAATTACACTGTATTTATATACACGCACTAATGAATATCGATTTGTTAAATGAAGTGTTCTAGATTCTACTTCTGGTTAGACATATACGGTGATTTTAGATGTACTCTGGGTCCAAGTAGTTGAATATTCATATTTTAAAAAATACTGTTGTCATTATTATCCTTTTCATTATAATTTAGAAATAATGCAATTGCATACTAAGCATAATACAATTGTATTACGTAACTACACGAACCAAGTGTTATATTAAAGTATACTTAACTATAAATTAAGTTTTAGCTACGGAACCTTTACTCGCGACTGCTCTAAAATATTCTTTCCGACGTTTTTCAAGGGCCTTTTTTAAACTAAAAAACGGGGAGTGTTTGAAGCACCTCCAAAGTTGGCGACAGCTATCTCTTTTGTCGTACCCCACTTATCTAATTTGAGATTAGGTGAAAAATCCCTTAGAGAATTTTGGCGTTATCTTTTAATTTTTTACCCAGACCCTTAAAGTTTAGGGTGAGGTGGAAAAAGCTCTTAAATTTTTTGGGTCTTCTTTAGTATGCCGATAATATGTTTTTGTGAGATTTATTCGTGTTAATAGAGTTTAACACATTGACTGAGGCGTTAATATTCGAAACAATCCACCCATGCGGGGCGTAATGCAACAGGCGTGTTCCAGTGCGGCGGCACACACCGTATGCGTGCAAGCCGCACGGGTGGCGTACACAGTAAAATCGGAAGTAATTTGCAATATTCGTTCAAAATGTAAATGTGCTCTAAAAAAATATACGCCATCTTTTTGTATTCCCATTAAGAGCAATGTATCTATATAAAATATATAATATACTTAATGGTTTTAATGTTTTCATAAAAAACTACTTTGGCCAACATTTTATCTGATCCTACTATGATCGATGTATATCTGTTATTATTAATGGGATTATTATCTATCTAATCACATCTCCAAAACATAATATTGAACGACAAAAAGAACATATACCGGCTTAAATTCTCACTAATCAGCTTCTCACGACGCACGATCTGATACAAACGGTAGCCTCTATAGCATCCCAGGCGCCATTACCAATGACAAATGAAAATAAAATCACAATAAGATCGGTAACAACAAAGTACTCACCGTGTTTGCTGTCTGCGAGCACCGCGACCACCCATAGCAAGAGGAGCGCACTCCCCCGCGCCATCTTCACATGCGCGCGCGCATCACCTAAAACAATAACCCTTGTTTGAGCATGGGAAAGCGCACCAATATTTGTGTGTGACCAACAGTGAGAACCGTAACCCGTTCTCTATACGGCCTAGAATCATTTGCATGGAATATTATTTGTACAGATAGTATTTAAAATTTATGATTTGAAATGGACTTTATGCCATTAAAGTTAGAGTAGACTATACAATATTTACGGCGTACAATACCGAACGAACAATACTATTTTATATTTGTTTATTCAACAACAATTAAATTAAAATCTTATGACATTGAATTAAGGTTGATATTGGCTTGCATTGGAATTAAAACACAGAGGTCAAAGTTTGGACAGCAGGTGCCGTAGAGTGGATAATGGGCAATAAAAATGTGTGCAATACGAAATAAAGAAACGAAATTGATTTTGGAAGAAATCCCTTTGTGACAAACTTTATGTGTTGGAATGAATGAATTTTAATGTATTTAAATAATATACTTAAGTCCGTTTATACTAGCATGCTATATATTATATGAATTCAAACACATACGGTTCGATACGAGGTACAATAGAAATGTATTCCATAAAATTTAAATTATTCATTGAGATTGCAGGAAAATTTATCAATCGAAAGTTGAGTTACAGAATCTTTTCTCGTTTGATTTCATATTTAATTACCATTCTAACAATTTTCATCATCATCACCAAACCATTACGCTCCCACTGCTAGCCACAGATCTTCTTACAAATTGAGATAAGTTAGGACATAGTCCAACACGCAGGCTAAGTGCAGATTGGTAGACTTTACACGCCTTTGAGAACTTTACAGAGACCTCTCAATGTAGGTTTCCACATTATGTTTCCCTTCACCGTTAAAGCTGATAATTAATTTCTAATACGGAAATAAACAAAAAAATTAAATAATTGTGATTCGCACACTGAACCACCGGTGCGTGAGGTCGGTATCGCAACACTAGGCTATAACTGTTTTTAGCTCCTCTTAAAGTTAAATAAATTATTTATAAGGAGTACGGCTAAAATAAAACAATAGGGTCTCTAACATAACTGCTTTTGTTCCTACAAATCTAAACCACTTGTATGAGGATCCATCATCGTCGGTCAGTTAACAACGGATCATTTTTGTACGGCACCACAGCGTAACTAATTGATCCCTTTTGGGCTTTGAAAAAAAAACAAACGAAGCCGCTGGACCCAGAAATGTGGTAAAACCGCTTCTAAATCGGCCGAATTGTGAAATAATAGAGACTGGAACTAATGGATTCAGAGAATAGTAGGATGAACTAAAATATTTAAGCTTTTTCGTAATTTAATATACGAGGTTTAAAATGAATACTTAAATTGAATAGGTTATATGCATAGCAAAAGTCTATTAAACTCCCTGGAATACTTAATTATATTTCCTGAGGTATTCCACATGTTATATAGCACTGATTATGCTGTTGTGACAAATGTTCTTATCTCGGTGGGGACATTATAGGTGGTAGAAGTATAGTTCGTCCGGAGAAGTACCACCGCCGTCCTCATAATTTCGACGTGAAGCAATTCTTGTGTTTCGGTTGCAGAGGTGTGGTTGCCGAGTACACGTACAGCGAAACGATCATCTTAGTCTTCAAGAGTAGTAACACATCTACGTATGACCTCAGACGGGTTTTCAGTTCTATTTGAGGTTAGATGTGGGTATTCATGGAGAGCAGTGAGCGCTTCATCATCATTAACTCATTATTGTCCCACCGGTGGGCACGGTGTCTCTTCGCGTAAAGAAAAAAACTAGGCCATAAACTGGCATGCTGCTGATCTTTGAAATCTTTATGGAGAACTCAGAGGCATGTAGGTTTCCTCGTATTTTTCTTTACCATTAAAGCAAGATATTATTAATTTCTAAAACGCACATAACTTCAAAAAACTGAGACGCGTGTTCGGGGTTCGAATCTCCATTTAACCACTAGAATATCACTTCTATGTAATATATAATAATAGTAATTTTGTTTATTAATTCATTATATTGTTTCTGTATTCAAATTTCACTACGGTTAAATTAATTATGACGTGGTCTTAACTTACAAACATTTGTAAGACAGGCTTATATTTTTCCCAAGGAACAGGAGGGATACTGTTTTTTGGGTTTGGGTTTGGTACAGTTGCAAGCAGAAGTTTGTCTTAAATATAACCCACTAAATATTTATCATTAATGAAATGTCAACGAGTTTTGCAAGAAGATATAAACCTGCAAATTAATACCGAGGTGACAAATTTATCCATATAGCAACGGACAAACAAAATCTAAGCGAATACCATCAATAAGGCCCATTAGGACTACTAAGGAATTTACGTTACGTAAGATAGAACGTGGGCGGTCCAACATCAGATAAACTTGACGATAAAATACAGTAGCAACAGCTTTCATAATTGCCTTATCTCGTAGTGATAACGACTGAGATATGTCTGCTGGAAGGATTATGCAGATTAATGGTCGTGTACACGCCATTAATAAAGCTAGAGATATAAAAATGCACGGGGAAGAGGAACTGAGGAATACTGACGATTATGATGCTCATAGTGGATTGTTGAATGTGGGTTTGAATTGCTTTTCTAACTTATCTGTGTATGAATATTTTTCATGTGCATCTTGAATCTTAGTTGTAAATGTGTAGTTAAACAAAAGTTCGACTAGAGAAGTACCATCGCTGCCTTCATATACCGTGAAGCAATTCTCGTGTTTTTTGGATTGATGCGGTTGTCGGGTACACTTACAAGCAAGACAACTATGTCAGCCCCTAATTATGACGCATCTATGTAAGATCTTAGATAGGACCACATGCCTGTTTGAGGGTACACATGGATCTTCATTGGCAGCAGACAACTTATCATGAAGTGTTCTGTACGCTCATTTGCTAATTTACTGGTATAAAAAAAAGATGGACTGACATCAAATAATTTACGGCTCCTATAATTTAATTTTAATATATTGATTAATTATACGTTTGTATTCATATTTTGCTTTTTTATTTTAAAATGTTTTGTCGTTTGAGTGACGAGACTCACTTCGGGCTTGCAAAAAAAAACGTTGATTAAATTACAAAAAATAAAAAACAAACCTTTCAAAAATTTCCATATTTTAGTAAAATAAATATAAATAAAATTTCCCCTCGTACGCCAACCAACAATCCTTGAGAATGTAAGTTATGATCAGAGATTAAGTGCGAGAAATGAGCGCAGCAAAATCTGAGCAAGGTTGTATGACAGAAAAGGCATAACAATCAATTCTCTATGTAAAATCCAAATGCCGTCGTCCCGGCTTGTAGGTAACGGGGGTCCTGGCAAAGTGCCGGTAAAGGCTATCCAATCATAGGTGTTGGGTTATCTAAAACAATATTTCCAAGCGCAGCAGTTCTAAGCTAAGCCAATAGCAGAATAGAACTAGAAATTTGGCAGACGGTCCAAAGTTTTTTTTATTTATTTGAGGAGAATAATAAACGAGCTTGTAGGCTACCTGATGTTAAGTTGACCACTTACCACGTGTTAAGTCCAGCTCATGGACACCCACATCTAATCTCAAATAGTACTGAAGTTCTATAGATAGATAGATAGACAGAACCAATTTGCTTCCTAGAGTAGTAACTCTTTAAGACAAAGATGTTCGCCTCGCTGTAGGTCTACTTGACAACTACATACCTCCAGCTTTAGGGCAGATTATGAGGGCGCCAGAAGTACTTCCCCGGACGAACTACTGTCCACTTACAATAATATACTATACTATAATGGACAAACTACTGTGCTTTTATTACCTATTAAAAAAACTTGATTTAATTAAAGAAACAAAGAAATTAAATACAGCATTGTTGAGTAATTTTACGAACTTATGTTATCCATCATCATCATCGACTTATGGTCCCGCTGTTAGGCACGGGTTTTATGTCAAAATGAGAAGGGTTAAGCGATAAGACTTTAAACTAATATTACAGCTTAAAATTTTATCTTATTAGAAATTAATTAATATTTGGTTGAACGGCGTAAGGAAAACACCGTGAAGAAACAGAGCCTGAGAATTCTCTGTTAAGTTCCCGAAAGTGTGTGAAGTCTCCCGATCCACATTTGGCCAGCGTGATGAACTATGACCTAACCCATTTTATTCTAAGAGGAGACCCGTGTCCAGCAGTGAGACACGAAAGAGTTGACGATGACTTGGTTGATATACAACTTCGAAAAGCTCGGCTTACCATTAAAGAAACGCTGCTTACAATGCAATTCTATATTACAAAGATAAAGGTACACAATTAATTCAATCAATCCTGCACAAGAAACACACCGCAAACCACAACATCAATAATATAAGACCAATGTGCTAAAGCAAACAGCCGAGGAACCGCAAATCAGCGATAAAATGTATTGCCGCAGCGAATCGAATTAGCCGTTAAATCAACAAATTGCTTGACTTTCTCATCATTAGTTAGTACACAAGTTGCGAGAGCAAACTCCAGTGGATCTTCAGATTAGCTAGCATTTCTCAATACCTCTGATTCTATGTCGCTGTGTCAGACGTGCTGTAGATCGTAGATTTTGCGGGTAATAAATTTAATTTGCATCTATGAAATCTTTATGTTGAAATTCTCTTGACTTAGTTAATGGTTGCACAATTTCTTATACGGTATAAGTTATATTTGCTTTGCTCAGTTTTTGAACGTTTGCAGCTAGTTGTGTATTTGTGTGCAAATTTCCATTTTATTGTTGTAAACATCAACCCATTATCTTACTGTTGGCCATAGGTTTCCTGTCGGATGTTTTAATTAAGAAAAGTAGCAAACGAGTCTTCAGAGTACCTGATGTTAAGTGGTCACTCGAGTCTATGGACACCCACATTTAACTTCGAACAGGACCAAAGTCCTACCTGGGGTCGGACGTAGATGCGTCACTACTCCTGAGGTCTAAGGCCGCGTCGCTGTAAGTGTACCCGGCAGTCACACATCCAAGCGAAACACAAGTATTGTTTAACGGTGCATTATAAGGGCAGCGGTGGCATCTTCCACCTTATTTTAACAGGTGGTAAAACCGTAGTTAGTTCTACAGTTTTACCACCTGTTAAAATAAAAAGGATTACGCTATAATCCACCACACTCATCAAGTGTGGATGGGTTACCTTGGGAACTTTACAGGGAATTCTCGGACGTGTAAGTTGTGGGCAGAGCCCTATGCCCAGCAGTGGAACATAAAATGGGTTGCAGCCAACGTAATTTCGAAAAATTAGAGATGCGTGTTTGGAATTTGTAATCAGGTTCCTCAGCGTATGATCCCAAACCTTACCACTAGGCTATCACCGCTTTAATTCCATTATCTATAAATTATATTGTTTAAAGGAAACTAAACGAGGTGCGACGTCAATAATTTTTGCAACCGTTTATTTTATGGAAAACACTTGCACTCTTGTACAAGAAGGAATAGTCGAATGCCTTGTAAGTGAATGTTCTTACACACAAGACATCTTCGTTGACATGTCGTAGATCTTAGGTTTTGTAACCGTGAGTTGTAGCATTACCTTATATGAAACGTTTGCTCACAACTCAATTGATGTAGTAAGTATGTGTTGTAGAATACACACCAATATGTCGCGGAAATGAAATAAACTTCCAATTTTTTAACGTAATAATTGTTGCGGTCTTTATTTTCGCCGCCGCCAAGCGTTTAAAGAATATTGTTGTCTTTTGTTTCCGTTCTTTTTATATTTAAAAATAGAGTTTTGTTTTACGTTGTCAGTATTTTCAGTTGCGAGATACTATTTTATATACAAAGATAAACTAAAAAGTATAATAAAGTAACTAATAATTATAGCATGAAATAAAATATAAACATTAATAAATGCGTCGCATACTATTCTCAAGGATAATGATTTCAACTGCTACTTTCTTATTTCGTTTGTCATAATAAGCCTATACCCTAGTGTCGATGTTGTGATCCACAAACAATATGCATAATGTATTATGCCATCTGGTATATCTGAAATTTTCTTATATGCTTCCACCGTACTGACAATAGAAAATCGGTAAGTTGTGAAACCTTTATAATCGTCATTATAAATGTCACAACTTCTTCGAATTTGATTTTATGTATTAAGCATTTAAGGTGACAGAACCCTTGGCGGGTCGATACACCACATGGTCCTTGTCACCATCCCTATGCCTGGCTGCAACCCTTTTTTTTTTTCATTTTTTTTTTTT
>DWKL01001113.1:0-15558 GCA_018249415.1 Phareas burnsi | reverse complement strand
GGGGGGTGGGGTGTGGGGGGGGGGGGGTGGGTGGGGGGGGGTTGGGGGGGGGGGGGGGGGGGGCGGGGGGGGGGGGGGGGGGGGGGGGGGGGTCGCGCGGACGTCGGAGTCGAGGTGGTAATCTTGGGCAGTGCATACGTTAAGTGGTCACTGGAATGAATAGCTTGAGGACACGTGTCTCTATATTAAGGGATATAGGTTTTGTTCGAAGTGAGAAGTGGGTGTCCATGGGCTGCAATTACTTAACAGCAGGTGGCGTACACGCTCGTTTGCTACTCTTCAATCATAAAAAAGTGAGAATTCTTCGTAAAGCCCTCAAAGAAGTTTTCTAAGAGTTCTTCACGAAGTCCTCAAGGAAGTTTTAAATCCAATTCGCGCTTGATCAACGTGCTGGACTACGGCCTGACTCTGAGAAGAGATTCGTGCCCAGTAGTGGATACTAGTGGGTTTTCAAATATCCTCCAAACACAAAACACCGTTGCGTTTGAAAATTCGCAACAATAATTATAAATGCGTATGTTGCGAATCTTTACGTAAGCGGAGATTACCACCCTCGGCTTGTCCCTCAGTCGCATAACCGAGAGCGCGAGCACGTTGGAGCTTAAATAATATTGATTTACGATCTATAATGTTACGATTAAGTAATATATAATTTGAAGGCGCAAACATGTTAAATTATTATTTACTGTAACACTATTTTAACTTTCGCTATGTTAGCTGTACAAGCATAGCTTTATGATTAGTGTAACGGAGTTAAATCATAGACGCGCCGCGGAGACGTGAGCGGCGTGCGGCGTTGGACGGAAAAGGAACATTAGTGGGAGTATTATCTCCTATTGACCCGTTGACTGCGGCAAACGCGCGTGTGTTTTAAACTCCGAGCACGCGTGCGGCCAAACGCACCTATGTTTTTGCTGGCGCTACGCTAGAGCGGGACTACACGAACGTTGCCCCGTGGTTGTTGTCCCGCTTTGGCAAAAACACGCCAGGGGTGTTCGGCCGCACGTGTGGCTCGCTAAATTAAACACGCCAGGCGTGTGCCGCCAGGACTGCGGGAGCGTTTCGAGCCGTACGGCTGGATGGGATCGAATATTAGTGCCGCAGTCAAGGTGTTAAATTAGCTGAATTCTTTACTCTTTGATGTGACAGCGAAGTGAATTCAATAAGTCGAAATTTCGAAGTCACAGTATAGCAGGGCGCATCTATGATTTTAATCGACGATGAATGTAGATTTCGGCCGACGTTCATAATCTCCTTTTAACACTATTTTTGTGGTAATTTTTAAGAACCTTTTAATAGGGTCTCGTGTATAAAATGTGGATAAGATTTTTGTGAGAACGCACGATCGTCTTATAATTAGATTAATATTATATAGTCTATAACTTGCTAGTGAGCATCGGCGACGGATAATAAATTGTTGCCCTATAATCAATTGTTTTATTTGCCTTCTCTACATACACGTCATATGAAAATATATCAAGCGAGAAAAGCAGAATGCAAACATAAAAGAAATCCACTTTTATGTTTGCGTTCTGCTTTTCTCGCTTGATATATTTTATGAGCTCGCTTTTTTTTTTATCTATGAAAAGCACCGAACGAGCGCAGGCCACCTGATGTTAAGTGGTCGTTACGGCCCATGGACATCCATATCTAACCTCAAACAGAAATAATGGTCTAGCTGAAGTCGTACGTAGATGCGTCACTACTCCTGAGGACTAAGATGTTCGCCTCGCTGTATATCCGGCAACTTCACCTCCAGGCGAATCAAAAACTACTCACCAGTTATGAGGACGCCGCTGGTACTTCCCTGGACGAACTTTAGTCCTACTATCTACCATAAGTTATGAAGTAATACATTATCACATCCGTTCAACGCACACATACGTATATACATTACACACCAGAAGCGAGCACGTACACAAACACCAAATAAATAAAAGGACAAATACTTCCATAGCTTATCCCGTGTTTGAAATCTATAATATATTATCGTAAGTAGTATCTATATATAAATGTGCCTTTACACAAAAATTGTGACCTGCGGTCGAGAATCTGGCGGCTCAAATATAGGTGTCTCACTTCCGGCGTCAGACAGCCATCTGTTTCTAATATAGCTTTCCTATATTGTATTCGAAAAGCTGTCGACAAAGATTGTTATTATTCGT
Source organism: Phareas burnsi (assembly GCA_018249415.1). Classification (NCBI taxonomy): domain Eukaryota; kingdom Metazoa; phylum Arthropoda; class Insecta; order Lepidoptera; family Hesperiidae; genus Phareas; species Phareas burnsi. Next base: position 13,393 of record DWKL01001113.1, on the reverse strand, counting down.
ATGATAATTAACTTCTCGAGGCCTCCTGAGGCCCTTCAGAAAAGCTTGCAAGCAGTCGCATACAGACAGTACGGTTATTGTACGATTTGCTGGTTTATATTTGCTAACTAATGTATAATAAATACAGGTAGTTGGCGAGACGCCGAATGAAATATGTTGTGGAATATAAGATATAATACGTAAAGATAGCTAGCTCGAATACACGCGACACGATCGACCCCCAGTGTGGTCGGTGGGGCCACGTTGACTGCGGAGGCTAATATTCGAAACAATCCACCCGTGCGGCGCGCAACACAATAGGTGCGTTCCAGTACGGCGGCACACCGTATGCGTGGACAGTAAAACACGATAGGTGTGTTTGCCGCAGTCAATGTGTTAAATTAACCGCTCAGGTCGACCGCGCGATGCCCAACATGCTGACTAATAATAACCATGTACGATGTTGGACCGAACAGTTATAAGTTACAGTCAACACGATCGGAATTAAAATGAAACAGCTTGAAATACCAATAAAATATTTATTTCGTTACACAAACTGCACTACAAATAAATACATTCCACTTACTTTCTAAAGTTTTTCACGCTGTAGACTAAGTTTGCATATACATATTGTATTGCCCGTTGTAAACGTAAACATTGCGCGGTTTATTTCAAATAAATATTCAGCATAAGATAAATATTACCGAAGCCAATTTTCGGTTCTAGTGTAGAACGAACTATATCCACGTAACTTATAAAATCGAGTACATAACATACTATCAAATATTGAACGATTAATAATAGAATTCACAAAAATAGACATTTCAGACAATTTAACCTACGATTACATATATAGGATTCAATTTTTCCTCTTTAGCCTTTAAGAGATAACCTATCGGAGTAAAAAAAAGCTCAGGACGGGTGACAAGAATTTGGTTGCCATCTCATGTTTGTCGCACGAGGCCTAGCATATATACCTGCAGTAGATACTGGCCAGTTTTGAGAGTATGTGTTACATATGTTATGAGAAAATTATTCATAGGTTTACCGTACATACATACTTGAATGTTGATTACAGTTCAATGGATTTGAAATTGATTTCTAAAATAAAAATATGGGACAGGTTAAGTGATTATTTAAATAATGGAGAACTTACACCCAATAAGTTGATAAACGCCCTAACAGTGATGATAAATCGTCATCACTGGACACTTGCATTAGTTGGTCGTTGTGTCGAAGCGGCTTCGGAGACAGGTAAGTAAACTTCCCCTGAGGTCGCGGTAGAGAAATGGTGATAACGTGGGCGGTGGTGCCATCAGTTGACGGTGACAACGGAGTGTTTCGATAAACGGGTTATCTGACTAAGTGATTCCTTCGACACTTGGTGTGATGTTGCGTGGAGCCGATGTTGATGACGTCCGTCTAATGATGGTCGTGCGGACTCATCATCATCATCTGATGTCACCGTCTGGCCACTAGCGACAGGTGGTAATGTTGATGATGGTGACGAGCATGGTGACAATGGTGCGGTCAGTTGGCGGTGGCGTCCGGGTGCCGCTCGAGCAGCATGGCGACGCCCTGGCCGCCGGCCGCGCACGCCGAGATTAGCCCGAGGCGGCCGTCCTCGCGCACCAGCCGGTGGGCCGTGTGCATGGCCAGCCGCACCTGCGCCAGCATGAAACTCGTCACACACGGAACAAATATATCTCTAAATAGTATAAATATAGTAAGAAGTATTCGAATAAAACATGATGAGATATAATTCAAGATTCTATATTTCAATCGATAACAATTATTCATGTAATAAATTGTATTAAGGCAATTAGTGGTTGTTAAGGTGCGCAGAAATTATTAGCAAGAAAAAGAGATGGCGAAAGTACGTTCCTCTCGCTCGAACAGATACGTAAATATAGGGTTTTAGCAGTCGGATGGTCATACACGTTTTTTGTACGCCAAAGAACGAGATAGCGAAAAAGTATTTTTTTTTTTTATATATATTTGAAGAGTAACAAACGAGCGCGCGGGGCGCCTGATGTTAAATTGTCACTGCGGCATGCACTGCATGGACACTTTCATCTAACGTTAAACAAAACCGAAGTTCTAGCCGAAGTCATACGTAGATGCGTCACTACTCCTAACGGCTAAGATGGTCGCGTCGCGGCAACTGGACCTCTCCAACCCGGAGCAACTATCCGTCTAACAAATCCTGTTCCGAGCTACGCAAGCCGCAGGGTAATACGCGCGCGCTGTGTTGGTTAACTTAACATAAAATGGCTTACCCCTGTAGCGGCGAAGGGATGGCCGATAGACAGAGATCCGCCCCACGCGTTCCACTTGGCCATGTCCGGGTTGCCCACCTGTCATTAGAAATTAAGAAAGTAAATATAAAGAAAAATTAAATTTTTTCCTCATTGCCTATCGCAGTGTTGCATTTTTTTTAACGGAAACTCTCCAATCGAAACCCAAAAAATGCTTCAGATGAACCATCTATAACAAGTTAATTTATTATTTACAACTTGATAGTAGCAACCGTGCACGCAGCCAACACGATGCTATGTTCTGCCACCCACGGACATATGTAATCAACACTATGTAAGATTAAGTCTTAACAGAGATCAGCCACGGCTGCGTTGCCACGTCTAGAACTAAGCTGTAAAATAAGTAGTAGTAAGTGCATCTCCATTACCACGCGCTGCAAACGAAAACACAGTGGCGTAGGACGCCGCTGGTATAAGGCAGAAATAGATATAGGTGTGACGGTGGCTTCCGTACCACAGAAAGTTCTATTACATTTAAATTAGTTAAATTATACCTTAGCAGATCGTCCGAGATACTTCTGCGCGAACCAGTCCGAGTCCAACGCCTTCAGGTTGGCTAATATTTGACCCTGCAATCATTGAAACATAAGCATTAAAGCTCCGGTCAAACTGTAGCAAGTCGAGGGCGATACGCTCGTTAATTTAGCGTCCGATATGGACGCCACCTCCTGCGACTCTTGGTGCCTTCATAGAAAAATACGTGTCTTGATTACGAAGAGGAAGTTTTGCTGTTGTTAACTGGAGGTGAAGAATTCATTTTATATCGCACCGCTGGGCACATGTCTCCCTACAACCGAGGGAGGCCTGGAGCATATTCCAGTAAGCACATAATTTTGAAAAATCTCTTATTTTCCATATCTTATCTCTAACTGTGAAAAATCTCTGATTTTCAAAATGATGTAATTTATTATCACTTATTGTTAGAAATTAATTATAACTTCCTTTAATGGTGCAGGAGAGAACAGTATGGGGAATCTACACACACCTGAAAGCTTCAAAAATTCTCTGCTCAGTTCTCAAAGGTGTGCGAAGTATACCAATTTATACTGTAGCCAACTGCTCCTGCCCTGGGAAGACACCTGTACTCATCAGAAGGACCGGAATGGGTTGAGGGTTATGATAATGATGACCTCATATCATCAGTACCATTTACCCCAGTACCGTAAAAAAGTTCAGCGACTCACAGCAAATGCCTCGTGGATCTCCCAGGTGTCAATGTCGCTCATCTTGAGACCGGCCTTGTCTAGAATCTTGGGGATGCCGTACGCGGGCCCCAACAGCAGCTGGTCGATGGGGTCCTGTTCAACATTATTACAATTATAAGCAATATGTACCAACATACATATACCAACATCCACTTATATCGAATTTACATACATATACACACGTATATATGTATGTGTGTGTGTGTGTGTGTGTATACATATACCACCACCGCCTTCATAATCCGCATTTGTGTGATGCGGTTGCCGCATAGTTACAGTGAGGCGACCATTTTAGCCCTCAGAAGTAATGCCGTATCTACGTACAATGTGAGGCAGACCTTCAGATTGATTATTTGAATTGAACCAAGTTATTATACATTATTGTAGAAACTATCCATTCTCAGGTTGACTTGACTGAAAACTATTTCTTACAGAAATAAATAGTGCATTGGTAGTGTCTTTTCATTTTAATGTTGTTTTCTTCGTTTGTCCTTTCTAACGTTTACGTAAATGTTTAGATAAATAATTAATTAATTCCTCTCACCCGAGTAACCTTGTAGCTAGTAAATTTCTTTAAAACGATGTCAGTATGCAGAAATATGTTAGTATGCGATAAATAGTTAATTGGGTAAAGTTAAATTGCAGCTCACCTGGGCCACGTAAGTGAAGTCGCGCAAGTAGGCCTTGGGTTTGAGGCCCAGCTCCTTGGCCTTGGCCTCCGACATCACCAGGCATGCGGAAGAACCGTCCGTCTGAAGATAATAAAACAACATTAACCAATGGTCGAGGTCCGGGGTTTGAAACCCCCACGCGCCTCTAATTTTTCTAAGTTACTTGGGTATTGTAAATTAATTATCACTTGCTTTAATTGTGTGTCTGGTCGACTTCTAAGATTTCAAAAAGGAACAGCCTAATGATTTATTTCGCGTATTGTTGTCTGGTGGACTTACAATGATTGACGAATTCTATTCAATTTGGTTACATTATTTACATTGGTGGACTCATACTGACCAGGAAGGAGGCGTTAGCGGCGGTGACGGTGCCGTGCGGCTTGATGAAGGCGGGCTTGAGCTTGGCGAGCTGCTCCGGAGTCGACACGCGGATGCCGTTGTCACGCTCCACTAGCCCCGCCTTGCCGTCCACTGACAACATACATTTGTAACTTTTACTTTACACCCATAGCCCCGCTTTCTATACCCATAGCCCCACATTAGGATCCCCCGCGTAGTGCCAGGGACAAAAACGAGTACACGAACACCCAGACCCAGAAATCGAAATCTAAATTCATTATTTGTATGTCTGCTTGCCCAGCAATTGCCCCCAGAGCCCTATACATGTCAGACCGATACAGCGAACACTGGATAACGCATGTCATCAATATTCTATTATTTTATTGTATTTTACGTAATGTTATTATAATTAACTGCGAATAGGATTTTTGCCCTACCACCTAGATAAACTATGGCAGCATTTAACACGGCTGTTATAAGACAGACATTGGTGCGATGGTGCCTCCAGAGTTGAACCACGGACGTTTGAAGCCTTTCAGACTGCCCATTCCACCACCTTATGTTAGATGGTCACTGCAGCCCATAGACATCCACATCTAACCTCAAACACAGCTAAAGTCGTATCTGAAGTCGTATGTAGATGCATTACTACTCCTAAAGACTGATTGTCCCACTTTGTATTATAGTTCTATTGCACTTGTATATAATATATGTATAGGTGGTAGAACTATAGTTCGTTCGGGGTACCACCGCCTCTCTTATAATTCGCCCTGAAGCAATTCTTGTGTTTCCATTGGAATGGTGGTGCCGGATACACTTACTACGAGGCGACCATTTTAGCCCTCTGACGTAGTAACGCAACTACATACAACCGCAGATAGACCTTCAGTCCTGTTTGAGGTTAAACTTGGGTTGTAAAGCTGACAAGTTTAGGTGTCGAGTGAAATATCTGGATGCTTGAAATATACTGACTGTATTCCTAATAGGCTTGGTTACATATACTCATTACTTCTAACATTTTATCACATCGCAGGGTGTTTATGGGCTGCAGATACCACTTGACAGCAAGTGGCCTGCTCCCTTGCTCCCTGCTACTCTTCTTACATGTGTACTGGAGAACCAAAGAGTTTAGTGCCGGTTTAAAGATGTCCACTCATTATCAGACACACTTAAAGCAGTACTTCAAAGAGAAAAACTATAATTTTTTGGTAATCTATCGCCTCCGCCATACCTTTGACGGGAACGACGTCAGTGAAGAAGCCCTTCGACTGAGCGTCCGCGGCCGCCTTGTGCGAACGGAGAGCGTATTCGTCCTGCTCCCCCCGCGTGGTCCCGAAGGCCGCGGCGAGGCGGTCCGCGCTGTGCCCCATCGTCTCCCCCGACGAGAACTCGGCTACTGCTGGCAGCTGGGGACGGTGGCGAATATTAGTTTTACATCGGTAGTTAGACATTGCATTACCAAAATATTGTGGGGATCATATCGGATGTGTTAACTTAATCAACGCTGAGCGTGGTTTGAAGTTGGATGGAGGACCGCTAGTGGACACTCTTACACTCTTAAACTGTCGGTCCTGGTTATTATCATGGGATAGCAGTCGTTAAATTTCGCCGGAGGCCTTGTGGGCGGTTTGAAAGCATCCGTCATTGGTTGACCGTTAACCTATATCCTCACCAGTCCGCAATGAAGTAGCGAGGTTGAATATGCTCCAGACCTCCCCCAGTTGTAGGGAAAGATTCGTGATCAGCAGTGGAATATTCTATTCGGTGAGCAAGTCCACGTCTCACCTCAGGCACGAAGTGTCCCGGGCGGATGCTGGCCACCAGCTGCAGGCGCTGCGCGGGCGTCTTGGCGCGCGACAGCCGCAACAGCAGCGCGCGCATCTTGCGCGAGTGGCGGATGGGCACGTCCGACATCGTCTCCACGCCGCCAGCGACGATCACGTCGTACGCGCCCGCCGCTATCATGCCCACACCTGCGAGTTATTATAGACTTTTATTTTTCACGTTAGAAGAATAGAAACGAGCATACAAGCCACTTGACGTTAAGCGGTCACTGCCGCCCATAATCATCCACATCTAATCTCAAGCAGGACTGAAGTCCTATCCGAAGACTAGTCCTGACAGTCAATCTGAGGACTGCAGTCTTCAGATTGATTGTCTAGTCTTCAGATTTCAGTATTGTAGAATACGTATATTCGTTACAATTCCTGACGATTAAGATGATCGTCTCACTTGTAAGTGAACTGGACAACCATACCGTTCCAATAGAAACGTAAAAATAGCTTTACGGCTAATTATTACAGCCGCGATGATACCTCTCTAGTCGATTTGCTAGCTAATTAATAATAAAAATAAATTTTAGTTTTTTTAAGATTATATTCTGACCAGTAGTAATAGCCTGGTTGGAAGATATGCAGGCCATGGTGACGGTGTGGGCAGGCGTCTTATCACTGAAGCCGGCCGCCAGCGCCGCCTCGCGGCCAACGTTCGATGTCTTCACCTCTTGGATTACCGTGCCGTACACTATGTAGTCGATCACATCTTTCGATATGCCTGTCTTCTGGAGCAGACCCCTGAGGAATATGAGTTAGTGAATGGATGTTTGATCTTTTTTCTGTGTAGCATAGAAGCATGAAGATCTTCTGAAGGTCACTATTGCTCATGAAATTTTAATTTGTGTTGATAAATAACTGAGCTGATAAACTAAAGTCCAAAATGGACCTTGAACCAATTAACAACCAATTAAGTTATAAACACAAACCTAACATTTAACTTCAGCACATCACAAAAAAAAATGTATGTTATGTTAAACTACAGTAAGTTTTTTAAATAATTGGAGCATTTAATGTACATTTTAAAATAGGTTTAAGAAATACTGCTGTTGTAATAATATAAAAACGTATTTATAAAAACTAAAACTTTTTTATTTATTTTGCATGTAGCAATAAACTACATTTTATTTAAAAAAAGGAATGAAAATTTTTCAGAGTTTCACAAGAACAGTCCTGTTTTATCATATGGTACGCCCTGTGTATTGATAACCATTGGCAGTAACTACTCTGGTTTGACATGCAAAAGGCTCTGGGTTTGATTCCTGGACAGACAGGCATCTAAATGCTGAATTTAGATTTCTGTCCTAGATCTTTACATTTGTGTACTCATATTTATTTGTGTATCCATAGAGCTTTTTTATGTTGAAAGAGTGATTTGAGTGAGTGCCACCTAACATTAAAACTGAATTTCTATCTGAGTTTGTATATAGCTGTATCACTACTCTCCAGAACTAAGATGGTCGCCTTGCTGTAAGTGAGCCCGACAATTACCCGATCTCCAATTGAAACACAAAAACCGCTTCACATCAGATTTCGAGGGCAGCTGTGATACTTCCCCAGACGAAGTACAGTTATGCCACCTATCAAACCTACCTGCATCACAAAAAATCCTAGTGTGGGTCTTTGAGTCCAGAAAGCATTATATATTGTACATAAAATTATGCACAGTCCTTCTTATGTATGTTATTTGGTGTACAATAAAGAATTTTTGTATTGTATTGTATTGTATATATTTATATATATATGTTTGAATATTGCATGAAATATGGTAAAGAAGAAGAAGTTTATCAACAACAGTTTCAACTAACACCAAAGACTGTCTCGCCAGTTCATGAGGCATCATATTGTTGTAGTCTGTGAAAGACACCAGGAACGGTGTGCGGACACCATCCACCAGCACAACATTCTTGCCAGTGCGGTCAGGGAGTGTCTTTTTCTGCTGCAGAGCTGCTCCCACACTCAGTGCGCGCCTAGCAGTGTCTGGAAGAATAAACCTTTGATATATACAAAAGAGAGGTAATGCATATGTTTACCTAGTTCAGATAACATTTGATATGCAGTAGAAATATATTTCACCCGGGTAAATACCACCATCGCCCTCATGATCCGCTGTGAAGCAATTTTCGAGTTTTGCTTAGCAAGGTGCAATTTGCCAGGTACATTAATAGCGAGGAAACCATCTTCATCCTCAGAAGTAGTGACACATCTATGTATGTCCTCAGATAGAACATCACTATTGTTTAAGGTTAGATGTGGGTATCCATGAGCTACAATGACCACGTAACATTGGGTGACCTGCATGCTTATTTGCTACTCTTCGAATATACTGATATATAAAATAAGGGATTATTAAGGTCTTTATTCACTAATATCATACTGTACCCTGACCTTGTGCAAAAAAAATACAACAAAAATATAGATAGATTGACCTCTGATCTATGATCTATTTAAAGAATATTAATTGATTATGGTCATACCACAGTATAATTGGCAGTATATCTGAAAAATGCTTTTCCATTGTTTTGTACATTTTCAATTATATGATAGTTTTTACGTAAATGAAAAGAAAACACAAAACTGTAATAAAAAATGTACCAAAAATACTTTCTGTCTCATTACTCATCTATTATTAAACATAAATACATGTGAATATTGAAAAATTTTAATTGTAATGGTGCCAAAGAAATGGTCCAAAGTTTAAGATTGTACACAGTGCAGCTAAAATTGAGTAACAACTCTAAAATATATATTACAATGTTTTTTATAACACAAATAGCGATTTGAAAAATACATTTTGAACACTGAAAAGAAATAGTTCAAGAGCAATTTCATAATTTTATTAGCTAAAATTACGGAAATGTAGATCATGATAAATAAATTCAAAATGCCACTTACCAAACTTGATGCCTGAACTGGGATATTTCACTTTTATCAAAGATTTCGCTACTTGTGATGCCATCGTTGCTAGCTTAACGTCTGTCTGACCACACAAAAGAAATACAAAACTACAGAATATTACAGTAATCTAAATTAATTATATAAATAGTAGCTAAAAGTTACTAAAACTTCGGAAAAGTTGGACTCTGACCTGTCAATTCCACCCGAGAAGACAGCCACTTTGCATGAGTTCGTTCTGAAATTGACGTAATTGTAACTTTCTCCAATTTATATTTCACATAAGATAGGGATAAAATTCTTTTAAATTGCTATTTACATCTTAATATGAATAATGTTCGATTTTAAATAAGAATCTATAAACAAAGTTATTTTCGTATTTGATTTTTGATTTCCTATTCATCAATATACTTGTCTAAGCTTATGTTATTAAACGAAATTTGTTGCGTTTAGTTTGTGCAATCGTAATCATGAAATGTAATTTTTTAAAATAATATATGGTGAATATCTACGAAATTGTTATCATTTTACTCGCAATGTATTTAATATAATACATTAAAATCGTGCTAATAATCTAGTGTTTAAAATAATACACGTTTTTTTTAGGATTTATCTCCAATTTAAATTGACAAGTATCATTAACCAAACGAGCTTTGATTAAGCGGGTAGATTAGGAAAAAATATTTTACGGCACCAGCGGTGAACACTTTTATTTTACGCTCTTTTATAATTCTTATTAATTAAAACTCGTCCACGTGAAATGAAAATTTAAGTTTGTAATAGTTATAATTACACTTATTACAGTATCATTTTATTGTATCTATAATACATAGTTATTTGAATTATACTAATATATCTCAAATAATAAATGCATATTTAAATACAGTGATAAATGAAGGTGAGTAAAATGAATACCCTATTATAGGAGACACGTGTCCGCACTCGTTATAATTAAACTTCAATTAGTTTTAATTACTTTTAAATACTATCGTGAAAATGTAATAAAATAACGACGTACGTAAGAAATAAATAATTCAACGCTACATAATACAAATTACATTATATTATTTTTAAACCGCCCACAAGGCTTCCGCAAAGGTTTAACGGCTGCTATCCAATAATATCAACCGGGACGCTTACCGTGCCCTTCGAATCACGGAAGCGCACTTGAAGTATAGCCACAAGCGGTCACCCATCAAACTTCCGACCGCGCCTGACGTTGCTTAACTTTGTAGATCAGTTACGATCTGTGCAAAACGTGGTGCTATGCGCACTTTTTGCTGCAGCCCGCATAGAATAGGAGAGGTTTTCAATTCCGTCGTTATGTTTTTATTGTGTTAATTTCTGCCCCCGATTTCGCTACTTCTTATATCTAAACAAAAGAGATAGAAATGACTTCATTTCTATTAGATATGTGCATGAGCATTATCTGGATTTGGTAGAACTATATTTTGTCCGGCGCAGTATACCCGCTACCCTCATAGTCCGCCATGAAGCATTTTTGTGTTTCGGTTGGAGAGATATGGTTGTCAGGCTTCACTTATAGCGAAGTGACTATCATAGTCCTCAGGAGTAGTGACGCACCTACGCCCGACCTCAGATAGGGCTGCAGTCTTATTTCAGGACATGCGTAGATGCCCATGGGCGGCATTCACAGATAACATAAATGATTTCACGACCATGTCCTTAAAGGTCAACACATTTTTTTTATACGAAAGATATAATTTGTTTTATAGCTACGGTGCTATTGAGAGATTATGAATAAGAGGGTAAGACGAGAAAAGCTATTATAATTTATACGGTTCTTGGGCCTCTCTCTATTGATTCTAGTGCTTATATGGCTGATTCTAAACCAGTTATTTTTATAGAATGGCGGTCTTCATTGTACTGATATCGTGCGTAGTGGTCGTGTCTGCCCAGTTGGAGGATGAAATGCAAACTTACGAGCCAGAATGTCTCGAGGAAGGCGCCTTCTTTTGTCTAGGTGGAGGCTGCGTCTCCCAGGAGAAGTACTGCGACGGCCATTACGATTGCCAAGACAGTAGCGATGAAAATTTCTGTGGTAAATATTTAAGAATACCTATAATAAATTTGTCAACATATACATAGGATAATACAGGATAATATAACAGGATATAGAAAATTGGGAATTTGAGATCTTGAGTTAACCTTTCTGTCTCCATGTTTCTTTCTTAGATTTTTGTTATTATTTCTTGCTTTGTTTATTTTTTTGACATTCTTCACTAGATCTCGCGGTTTTTTAGACCTTGTGTATCTTCGCTAGACCTCGTGTTTCTTCCTGAGACCTCATGTTTCTTCCTTAGACTTCGAATTTCTTCCATAAACCTCATGTTTCTTCCTTAGCCCTCGTGTTTCCTTAGACCTCGTGTTTCTTCCTTAAACCTCGTATTTCTTGCCTAGACCTCATGGTTTCCTCCCAAACCTAGTTTTCTTTTCCAGCTGAGCACACGCCAGACGCGCTGGTATGCAACGAGACCCGCCAGTATATGTGTGTGGACAAGAAGAAGTGCATCCCCAACGTGTGGGTGTGCAACAACGAGACTGACTGCGACGACGGCAGCGACGAGGCCAACTGCACCACACTTGCTATTGCACCTAATGTGAGTTAAATTATCTCAAAATGACAGCTGATGCCCGCGAATCGTTCACATGAATAAGAATCGGCAACATCGCCTACATTCGCGTGTTGGGTCCCATTTCGCATACTATTTTGCCTAAACTTTTCCGCGTGTTCAGTCTCATTTGGCATACTTCTTTTTCTTAAACGTTTGCATGCTAATTGCTGCGTTCATAAGAATTAATGTTATATACACTAAAACATTCGTCAATAAATAGCCTATCGAATTCAAAAATATATTTTTTCAGATCTAACTAGTATTTTCAGAGATTTACGCGTTCAATCTAACAAACATTTCAGATTGTCTATATTGGTATTAGTATAGATTGATATTCAAAGTAGGTTTTGTACAGATGTCGTTTCGAAAGTCAACAAACTACAACCGCCTAGCAAAGGGTGTAATTTTTGGAAAAGAAGCGGCGAAAAATCTATGTTACGTATCTTTTCCATTTAAAAGTATAGTTTATAAATACCTTAAATTAACGGAGCAAGGGAAGCTGTATTTTTCCGTCTGATCATTTATTTTATAATACGCCTTTTTCATTAAAAGTCCAGTGGTATAATTCCGTCATGTCACACGGGGTGTTCAGGATTTATATTCCACAGGCATCTCTGATATTTTCTAAGTTGTGTTTAATAGAAATTGATTGTCACCCGTTTTAAACGTGAAATAAATTACACGTGAGGAAACCTATATGTCTAAAATTCTCCATGAAGTTCTCAAAGGTGTGCGAAATCTATCAATTAACGTTTATCTAGCGTAGTGGACTTGGCCTTACTCTTCTCATTCTGAACTCCGCCCCGTACTACGCAATGGGACAGTAATGGATTGATGATATAGTATTTGATATGACGCTTTTTTGCATAGCGTTTAATGATTTGATTACACTTATTTTTTTGAGATATTTCGATATTTGTAAGTTACCTATCACTTAATCAACGAACGCCAAACGTTATGTCCTCTTTGAATATTTAGAACGTCACGGCAGCATTGGTGGCGTCTTAGAGGCGTTAGTATAATTATAACAGGGTAAGTTGTGTCGCAGGCAACATGCAAAGGCTTCGTTTGCGACGGCAACAAGTGCATATCGAAACTTTGGACGTGCGATGGCGCTTATGACTGCGTGGATGAGAGCGACGAGGATATTGAGAAGACATGTAGTAAGTTCATCGTTCAAGTTCACACCTTTGGATATACGACCTCACAATTCGCCGTGAAGCAATACTCGTGTTTCGGTTGGAGAGGTGTGGTCGTCGGATACACTTACAAACGAAGCGACCACCTTAGGAATAGTGATGCATCTACCGCCCTTACCTCTCCAATTGTGAGTTACTAGGTTAATGTTATAATAGTTTTTAGGCATATTTCTACAATTATTGTAAATTTTAGGTATTTCATTAAAATATATTCGTACCTGAAATCTGCCGCCCCTAAATCCTAGGCTGAAGGTTACTTAGTCTACTGGTAAATTAAGCACTGCCACCAACTATTGATATTTGATGGGTTTTCTACGTT
>DWKL01001112.1:0-15559 GCA_018249415.1 Phareas burnsi | reverse complement strand
CGTCACTACTCCTGAGGACTATGATGGTCGCCTCGCTATATGTGTGCCTGGCAACCGCACCTCTCCAACCGAAACCCTATCGCTTCACGGCGGATTATGAGGGAGGGGTGGTACTTCCCCAGACGAACGATTGTTCTACCACCTAACCAAATACGTTTATTTATAAATGTGTACTAATAATTCTTATTCAATTTGTTTACATAAAAAACTTGTTTAATTCATTAACGTTGCATGCAATAAATTTCTAACAAAATATACATATTATTTAAACCTGAAGATATCGTTTTTAAGTGCTAGCTGGGCCTGCGTAGTGAACTATAAACCCCGGCCCAGCAGTAAGACCGTATGGAAGGATGATGAATAAGCGCTAAACTACTAAATCCGTATAGTTTTGTATTAGAAAACCATATGTAAATTAATTTCATTCTATTTACATAAAGCTGCTAACTTAGACGAGTTTAGCAATAAGTTAAATGAGTGATGCAAAACGTTACCTTTTAATTGCGCTCATAAGTTTCATATGTCTCAAAATGTGAAAGCGTCCTCACATTTCGGGACAGGATAACCTGAATGTATGATTTTCAACTCAGGAAATTCAAGGTCAAATCTAAATACGTCTGCTATTTTTCGAAATCGAACCTACGTATTAGAAATTATTTACAAATTGCTTTAGTCAGTGAGGAAATAGAAAGTGAGGAAAATAGATGTGTCCGTACATGCATATTTGCCTTAACGTTCTAAAAGCTTGTGTATTCTACCAAACCCCATTCGTCAGTGTGGCGAACGATGGTTACAGCAATATTCTCCAGATGCTTGGTAACGACGATAGTAAAATATACAAAAATATGACTTAACGTTGCAAATCTGCATAATTGATTATTCATCAGGTGGCTGGTGTACCTATCTTCTATCTTGATTTATCTGTGTTGTGTAACCACAATAGCCATCAGTACTCGTGCCCATGGCAGCCCATTGGTTACTATGGACACACATTTAGACACACTTATTTTTAGTTTTATATCTATAAATACCCAGATCAAAAACGAATATCTAAATTCATAATTTAGGTATCGGGCTGACATTCAAAACATTCAGCTAAATTAGTAATATCCATCTTTTTCTAAATCCGTTAAAACACGGATCAGATCAGAAATCGGACAACGTACAACAGCTTATTATAGAACAGAAAACCATAGAATATACCATAAAATGACAGTTATTAAAACTGTCATTTTCTAGTTCCAATTTTGAAAAAAGATTTCTTTCAGGAGCGTCTGCTGCTGTCCGTGCTGCCCCGCCACGTTGCCATGGAGATGAAGGCCGACATCGCCAGCCAGCCCCGCCAGGAACAATTCCACAAAATCTACATCCAACGATATGAGAATGTTAGGTATGTAAACAAAATGATTTGTGTATAGCCCTTTTACTCATATGTAAAATCATTCTATGCTATATTATCACTATATTTATTTTATTTATTTATTATTTTATTACGTTCACCAACGTAAAATACACAAAGACAATTTCGTTAAAGCGTATATACAAGTCTTGTAACAACAATTATAGATAAGGTTCTAGAGCGTCGTGATTTACAATTTTGACGCTCTAGAATTAAATACGTTAATAATAAAATAATTAATTTTCGTTTCATATTTGTATGATTTTGGATATTTTTTTGTTGAATTTACATATACACATACGCAGGGCTCGTATTCCACCTCTGACTTTTTATATCACAAGAGTACAACATTTATAAGTATGCCTATTGGAATTCAATGTTACTAAATTTAACAGTGAAGAAAAACATCGCCTGAGGTTCTTTCACGATGTTTTTTCTGCTAATATTTTCAAAGGGATAGGAAGTCCACTAAGTCTCACTTGACTAATGCTATGAGCTCACCTAATATTCCACATTCTGAGAGACGACCTATGGTGGGATAATAACGATTTTTTCGTGTTAGTTCAGACTTTTATCACACATCAAATTATATAGAGATATAATTTAAATTTATCTTAGAAAGGTTCTTTGAAGTAGATAACTTTTAGCGATGGAAATATCTTTGAAGTAAAATTTCATATTGTAGACAATTCACAATTGTTATAAACGTCTTTATAGTACCTCCATATATTAAGTACACAAAACTATGCCAACTGATACGAAGAAGAACTTCTAAAAGAAAACTTTACAGCTACGCCGTATGTAAGCTCTGTTTCTCACTTGAATTCCATAAAAGTTTTTAGCGAAAGTTTAAAATTTTGCGCTCAGTTCGTCAACTACGCTGCTAAAGTTAAGCGTATTTCATAAAGGGTGACCTTAGTTTTAGTTAAAGTTTTTAATGTATTTAATGTTGGTATTTTAATTCGCGTTACACTGTGAACGGTAATCTAAGTTGTTAATAGCTTTAAGCATATATGTACACGATCGTTGTATGTAATTATTCCACGTTTCCAGGGTTATATACTTAATGTTTGTTTTCTCCGCAATAGCAGAATATTCGTCGGTGATTCGATTCCAAAATATTGGTTTTAGGTAAATACCTGCGTAATAGAATTATAATGGATGAGGATAAATCTGGCCGTATCAGCGATCGCGTTGTATACCTACGCGAAATGCCTCTTGTTTATTAGAGCGAAGACTCACCTACCCTGACCTCTTCGCTGCCACAAAGGCACTCTGGCATTTCAATATTCCTGCTACCTTTTTTGGGTTATTCAGACTCTTAAACAAATTATAACTTATTGTAAATGAAGGTTCGCCGTTTTGATGTCTGCTTTCAATTTGGTAACTAATTTTGTGGAATGTTATTGTGAAATATCTCTGTATAATATATAAATAGGTTTGTAAGTATGATACGGGGTTATTTTAAAATCTCATACAATATGTACTATTTTGGTAACCATTGTGATGTTGCAAATCTGCATAATTGATTATTCATCAGGTGGCTGGTGTACCTATCTTCTATCTTGATTTATCTGTGTTGTGTAACCACAATAGCCATCAGTACTCGTGCCCATGGCAGCCCATTGGTTACTATGGACACACATTTAGACACACTTATTTTTAGTTTTATATCTATAAATACCCAGATCAAAAACGAATATCTAAATTCATAATTTAGGTATCGGGCTGACATTCAAAACATTCAGCTAAATTAGTAATATCCATCTTTTTCTAAATCCGTTAAAACACGGATCAGATCAGAAATCGGACAACGTACAACAGCTTATTATAGAACAGAAAACCATACTGTTCATTTTCTTCTGATGTGGGGAGATAGAAATAGCGTAGTTATTTTGTTCGACCACAATCAGCCTGGTCTAGTCTATTTGTGAAACCTAACATTAATAGGTCGACCTATTTAAATATAATCGAACTGTCTCACTTTAAATAACTGCCCTTTCTGAACCTCAATTAATATGATATGAACCGAATCTGTTATATATTTAAGTTTTAAAAATCAGCTCTCAGCAAATTTGGTCTGTTCGAATTTATTTTGACAATTTATCTTTAAATCCTCGATTTTAACATTCGTTATACATAATACTTTGACTGTAACTTCTATTAACTATGTGACAATGTAATTTCATGTGTATTTCGGCGATATCGTTATGGCATCCGCGCTCATAATCCGCCGTGAAGCAGTTTTTAAGTATAGGTTGGAGAGGTGCGGTGGCCGGGCACGCTTACAGCGAGGCGACTATCTGAGTCCTCGGGAGTAAATCTACGTACGACATCAAACAGATTTTCGGTTTTCTTAGATATGGGTGACCGTATGGTGCAATGACCACTTAACATCAGTAGCCTGCACATTCTTATAACATAAAAAAAGATAAATTCATTTGAAATTATACATATTATAGGAATAAAAAATTTATCTTCACCTCAAAGTTAAAACTTCTTTTTAATGATAACGTTTTTAGCTTTAGTGTGCACATAAGGACAAGTCGGGGTTTAAATATAACTTAACACAGTGCAGGTACTTCTTTGTTGTATAAAAGTACGATCTTAAATCCATCCCTTATTTTCAAAATTAGGCGACTATTACAAATGTGGTATATTAGAAATGTGGTACCTATTATAGGATTAAAATTAAAGAAAACATCGCAAATAGAAAATAACCTACATACATTATTATGCGTACTACCTAATAGAAGAATAAAATATTCTGTGAAAAATTTAAACAATCTGTAAAAGGTTGGTTAAATTAAAAAAAAGTACACCCTGGACAAAAAGAGTACGCCGAAGGCAGGTAGATCAGACGGACAGATGGACGCTGTAGGCTTCACAGTACTTGTAAGAACTCTAAAAACATGAACAACTATACTTAAAAGTTAATATTTGAGATTGAAAAATTGTAAGCACATCTTTCCAGGTAAACAAAGCTAAACATAAAATGACAATAAAATTCAATTTAAACCAAGGTTTCCCGAACTCGTTAAAGTGCTTTTGAACTCTTCGTAATATTTCTTCTCCTTGTTGTTTTACTAGAAAAGGTGACTTTTGAGGCATTTTATTAAACTACTAGTGGAGTCTTATAACTTCCCGTGCGGTAAAATGTCTTATATCAAATAAAATTGAGCAAATTTATAAAGTGAAATGAATTATTACATTCGGACAATTATTTTGGATGTTCACTTTAACACAAACAAATCTTGGCTTGTTTAAAATATTGTTATGATTTCAACAATTTCCCTTTTGTATTGGAAGTCATTGGTAATATCGTGGAAGTGTGTAATTGAAAGCATGCTGCTTTTACCGCTCAAAATAAGTGCTACAAACATAATTCAAACCAATTCAAGAGACTAGGAGAATATGGCCATTTACAATTTTTTTTTATATTCAACCACAAAACTAATACTCTAGTATACTAGAAACAAATATTTAGAAATAACTTAAATACTTATAAATAAGGATAAAGAGAAATAGAAAAACAGGCTGATGAGATAATAAATATGAATAATAAACAAGTTATTCTAAATATAAAAATAAAAAAAACATGCCTTTGTTTACAGCCATAATTGCAAGCAACAAATGAACATTCATATTAGATTTTACTTCTTAGAAATGTACAGTTTAAAAACAACGACGGACGAGCTAATAACTTGTGAAACGTTACAGCATAACAACCAAACATAAAAACTAATCGCATACCCAAAGGCTCATAGAAGAATCATCATCATCATTAACCCATTAATATCGTACTGCTGGACACGTATCTCTACTCAGAATGAGAAGGCTTAGGTCATTTATACACCTTCGAGAACTTTCCAAAGAACTCTCAGGCATGTAGGTTTCCTCACGATGTTTTCCTTCACTGTTAGAGCTAGTGATAATGAATTAAATTCCAATACACACATTGCTTCAAAAAATCAGAGGTGCGTGCGGCATCGAACCCCGCCAGTGTAAGACCGGAGTCTTAACCACGAGGTTATCACTACTTGTTATTTGACATGTCATAAAATAATATTTGCCTGTAAATCAAAATAATTAAAATCAGATACGAATATTTTGATGTTCTGCTAGAATTAATTTGTTAAACCGTAATATTTAAATAATTTCGAACATATTTTAATAACATTTACAATATAACTTACGCAATTAACCTTTGTACCATTTGCAGTTTTGTCATATCTACAGTAATAATATTTTAATCTATGGCGGTTTTAATCTGTGCAGCATTTTGTTCGCGGACATCTGCGGATTCACCTCCCTATCGGACCAATGCACTGCTGAGGAACTGGTGCGCCTACTGAATGAACTCTTTGCCAGGTCAGTAATATTTTTAATCTTTATTCCTTAATCATTCGTTTTGTTCGTTCATTTAAAGGGTTTTAAAACGGAACTGTTGAAAACGACTTCTGTGAAAGTGAACATTGTATTATTTTTTAAATCATCTTCAAATATTAACACTCTAATTACAGCACCGAATAATAGTACTTCATTTTAGAAATAGTAATTTTTTATAAAGTTCATCGCATCAAATACATAACGATTAAAAATGTTTTATTGTGCTCAAAAGATATTTAAGCATATTGCTATGATGTTTATTAAAAACAAATTATCATAATGAAATCATAATATGCATAAATGTGGTCTTATCGTTACCACAGCGGAAAGTCTATTACCCAACATTAGACTAAACTGAGTTTTATCTGAATATTAATTTCCAAAATAACAAAAGTTTTACTGAAAGTTGCCCAATATTTATGTTTCAAGAACAAATTAGCTGAAGCTAAATTTTTTTCATGTATAAAAATATAATATGTTCAAGAAAGTTGGGAAGGCTTCTCAGCAAACAAAAGAAAGGGGTTCTAATTCTCACTCATCCACATCCATTCCATCTCAGTAATGTTATATACAAAAAAATATATTATGTTTCTAGTGGTGTACCTTAAATAATATTTGTATTGTATTCTATGACATGTATAATACTCTTGTCTTATACTTTTCGTATATTGTAAGATGTAAAATACTTTCTACATTACTTTTAGTTAATCCCAATGACCATAAAAGGTATATCACATTGACGGTATTCCTCATTTGTACCATGGAGTCATGGTCGCGAATTTGCGTAAACGTGGTAGGTCACCCTTAGGCTTTTCGTCGCCCTCTCACTGCTTACCGCAAAATACGTTTTTGATAAATATATACTAATTCGCCCGTAGAAGAATAGACTCATAATTTGATCGTAATAATAACGTTTGAAAGAAGAAAATTGCGGGTAATTATAGTCTAAAATTATAAAAGTTTTCTTCTGTACATCTGAATATAAGTCTTTCATATATTATTATAACTTATCGACAACTATTAAATCGGTTACCAAAATTACATTACTTTAAAATTGTTCCCTTAAATTTTCCTCTTGTAACAACCTTGAAATTTACTTTTCTGTAATATTGTTTATGTTGCAAGTGTCCCTAGATGACGACAAAGGCTAACTTACTATGTCTTACATTGATTTTATGCGATGCATAAACTTCATACACCCACGTTTATGAAACGTACGGCACACCCAAAGTTTTAATAAAAAAGTGATATGGCTCACAACAGATTTTTTGGTCGAAATTATTTCACTCACACACGGTCCATTTTTTCATTACCACAAAATTTAATAAAAAGCAACAAACGAGAACAATCAAGTAAAATTCTGCCAAAAAAAAGAAAAAAAAAAAAAAAAAAAAAACCTGTGCCGGGTAACATATAATATATACAGACTTCAACATACGTAAACAACGTGATCTTTATACTTTTAACACTTTGAAAACCTGCGTAAAAACATATTAGTTCTTACTGCCAGCGTTCTACACTCCCTTTTGCATGTCCACACCGTCATTCCGGTTTGTGGTGACAGTATCCAAGATATTTAAATATAGTTATGGCAACATCTGCACCACGCGTGTTGCAATGTAATATAATCAAGGATTAAATTTATTCAGAAACATAAATAAAACAAATGAAATAGAAATTATTGAAATAATCACTTATTTCGCGACTAATGAAGAAAATGGCGTGAAAAACTGAAGCGCCGCGCTTGTCGACCCTATTTGTTATCTATGGAAAAAAAAAAATTCTCAGAATATATTATTCATTTAACAGATATGCAACACTGCATTCATCAATTACTAAGTAATTCTTGGATTTACATATATTTGTGAATATCAACATTATGTACATTTATTGGAAAGGGCACTTCAGATTTTAATTAAATTCTCAGAGTAGGGTGCTTTGCGGTCTAGAAACCGATTGCCTTGAGTCAACATTCAAGGAAATATCGGTAACACTCCGTCGTGATTCCACTATCGCTCTCATCTAAGCTGGCAATTAGGAATACTTTAAACTTAATGCGGTCCTATCTAACTGTTTATTATAATTATCATTATCATTATAATGAACTGTTACACAGAATTGTATAACAGTTTATTATTACACAGAATTAGAGCAGTGATTGAAATAGCCTAGCGGTTAAGATTCCGGCCTCTCAAGGTGAGAGGCCGGGGTTCGAACTCCGCACGCACTTCTAATTTTTCGAAGTTATGTGCTTGCTTTAACGGTACAGGAAAACATCGTGAGGAATCCTACACATCTGAGTTCTTGCAAAGTTCTCGAAGGTGTGTGAAGTCTACCAATCTGCGCTTGGCCAGCATGGTGGACTATGGCCTACTAACCCTTCTCATTCTGAGAGGAAAACTGTGTCCAGCAGTAGCACATTAATGGGTCGATATTATATATATACACAAAATTTTAATATTTTAGCATTTCTAGTACGCATCATGTTTCAAAAACTTTATTTAGTATATGTAAGAAATATTTGGATGTAAAATAATGTCAATCGATATAAAAACCTCGATTATGTTTTTCTTCACTTGTCTAATTTTTATTCATGCTGCTCATCATTGGTGACCAAACAAATTAATTTTGTTAGAAAATATAATCAGATGAACCGTTATGTGCTTAATAGTTTAGTTAATATGCTCAGAATAATAAAAATATGTAAAAAATCAACCCCAAGCTAATATAACTAAGACAAGAATCTCACGGCGCGCTTTTCGAGATTTCATAAACTATTCAAGAATTACTGTTCGTTACAAGCCCGTTGCACTGTACAATTGTTAATTAAAGACAATTTCCCCCAGCGTAATATGCTGTTCTTGGAAAATATATTTATAACACTAGGTTTTACTTCTCTTACTGCTCTGGGGACTAAACTGAAAGCGCAAGGAAACAATAGTTAACAAACTTAAAAACACTGCAGAGCTCCTTGCGACGCTTTAGCGAACTTTTGCGTTCAGTTATTTAGTTGCGAATCTTGGTTAACAAAACGAATGAAAATTTCAAACTGAGATGACAAAGGGGAGAAAACTGTCTACAATTGAGACGGATCTTAACAATAGTATTATATTAAAATACTTGCAATCGGGTGTTAATATAAAATATTTTGCAACACACTTTTATTAGTTTTTCCTGTATATGTCTATGCATCAAAAACAAAACGAAATCTTATGATTCCTTTTTAACTACTTCTAGATGTCCGAATAATTTGTAATTTGGCACTCGCATCAGACCGGTTAACAGTACAATACACGACTAGGACCTGAAGCTCATATAGACACCGCTATGACCATACATACACGCCTGTAAGAAACTGTGCAACATTGCCTTGAAGAGGACTTTTTAAACGTTTTTTTTTCGTAAGAGTAGTGATACGAATAACTATGGCCTATCCTCATTCTGTGAGGAGACCCGTGCCCACCAGTGGGACATTGATGGGTTGACGATGATAAGAATGTTGGCCCCTCAAGCTGGTTCCCAAATTCAGGGTACCGAAGTACAGAGATGCACATATCAATTATATTATTGAACAAATATTATTGAAATAATATAATTACTTAATATACTGCGTATTACATATTATTGATGACTTGTTTTAATGGTGATGTAAAACATCATAAGGAAATACACATGTATGCCAGAGAGTTCTCTAAAAATTTCTCAAAGGTGAAACTTTGATTTTACGTACTTTATCTATTAGATTGTACGCGTCTCAATTGCCATTTCAAGTGCTAAGTATATCTACTTAGTACTTATAAATGACAATTCAGAGGTCATTGTAAAGAAAAACAAGTATTGGTACGAGACGCCGGGCGGATCTCGTTACGGCGGATCTGGTTCTTGCTCGTAAATTTTTCACTACGCTTTATTGCACCTTTTACGGTGCAGTGACGTCGTTTTTACGTCTGACTAATGAACTTAACCGGGATTGAAGTGCTGGATTGGTTCCGCTTTGGACACCGCACTGGATTTCAAACGGGATCATAGTAAAATTCATTCGCCTGTCGACATGACTTCGAATAGAGGTTTACAATTAGACACTTTGAAAGCAACAATAGCAGAATGACTATCAGCGAACGATTCGGAGATCCACGTTCCATTCTGTGCACGCATCTATGATTACACTAAGTAATAGGCAGAATTATTATTTTTTAATATTTAATTATTAGTCGCTATAATATTGACAGACCTACATCCCTCTGTAGTATTCTTCGAGGTGAAGCCTACCAAAGCGCACTTGGCCAGCCTGGTATATTATGGCGTTAACCTTTCCCGTTCTGACGTTAGTTCGGAGTAACTTTAAAGGATTTGGAGCCATATGCATACAAACAATGAAACAGACGAACAAACTTAAAGTCCATTGTAATCAATAAACATTTAAATCAAACACATATTTTTCAAAGTTGATCCAAGGAAGATCCAAAGTGACTCCTAACAACTTTGGATCATCTTCTGTGTCAAAGTTTTTGAGCTGGAACACGGTAACACATTTGTTTTATTATCATTATTATCACGAACTTGTTCCTCAACTGATTAGTAACTTAGTAAGTAAGCTCCAAGAATTGCCCTTAAAAGGTACTTAAATATTTTAATAGCCTCAAAGCTTGAACTTAATGGACTTGTCCATATTAAAGTTTTATGACAAGCGCTTCACTAAAGATCTTTCCGAGCACTTTAACCGTGATCTAGACGATGAATTACTAAGACAATTGCATTTATGAGATACGAAGATCGTTGAACATTTTAGTTTATTGATGAGCTGCTACAGTACACTTTGTAACGGTAACATACAAATAACTTCAAAACGTACAATAGGGACAGTGTTACCTTATTTGAATAGGAACACTATAGTCGCACTATTCTGATATCTATATTTAGAAAAGGTTAGCCATTAAGCGTTGTGGCTATTTATATGTACAACACGTAGAACCTTTTATCGTTGAAATTTGAGAAAATAATTATATCTTCAACCCTCGTGAACCGCCCTTACCTTATCGACCAACTTCGTCTTACTTATTCACCGCTTTATTAAATCTATAAAACGCGTTTAGAACGTATTTCCAATAAAGCAACCTTTTATTATAGAGGGTTCATATTTTCACAGATTTAACAGGCCTTAAAAATGGTAACATTGCTCCAGCAATCAAATAACGGAATTTAATAAAACCATTTTTTTACGTTTTTTAATCGTGACAATACCATAATGTTTCTGTTTATTTTTTATTGTGAAAATTCCGTATTCGCAACGGGGGTACGGTACTAAATCAGAGAAGATTAAAGGATACTAATTTATGTTTAACTGAAGGATTTATGGGCAAGTAACAAAGTTTAAATAAGGATTAAGAGTATCGGAGATACTGGCGATCTTATTCTGTGGTTTGTTACTGTAGTATGACTTTACTGATCCTGTACAGAACTTTAAACTTTAAGATATTTCCATTACCTATCTTGTGGTAAAAGCTAGTTGCGATCCAGCTTAATAATGTTTAGTTTGTCTGTTAGTCCGAGATTGTGGCTTTAAGATAGTCCTAAATTGAAAACAGCTCGCTATAACATTTTAGTACGTTCGTAAGTAAAATGTGCTAAAGCGACTTCGGTACGCCAACATAACAATGACCGTTATATTAATAAGTTTAATAGAACTTATCCGTATTAATATATTTTTATTGTTGTTAATTATATGTATTTCATAAAATGTCTGCAATATTCTTGAGCTAATTAAATAACCCTAATTAAATATTTAAGTCTTGCCGGTTGACTCCGGGCGATCCAAAGACTTCCAACGACTAAACCGTACACCGACCTAGTTTCACATCAATCTACATTGGAACAGCATGATGAAATATGCTCGAGGTATTCTCTAGATATTTGAAAATCAGGACCCTTGTCTTGTATTACTCCTTTTTATTTATAAGAAGTACTAAACCGCTCGGTTCAGATGTTAAACGGTATCTGTAATCATAGACATCTGTAGTTAACCCAATGTTTCCCGCCAAATGGCAAAAGATTTTAAATGTTCTATGTATACAAATATTAATGTTGTCATTTATCAAAATTTCTTCATCAACTTCAGCGCGTCATTCGCGTCTTCATATGTAGTGACTATCGAACGACTGGGTTGTATTGACTGATCGTTTATATAATAAAACATTGACTAGATATTCGTTGCGCTAGACTATGTGGAATTTTGTAGGCTTTTGTCTATTTCATACGTCAGCACTCAATTCTGCTATAGTTGTTCCATTTTAAAAACGAACTTTTAGTACTTTTATATTATTTAGTAAAAGAATGTACTGCAAAAGTGTACGGACTGTAGCTTAAAATCTAATAGAAATATGTTTTGGCTGGAGCCGTTGAGGTTGATCTTAATATAATATACGATGCTGCCCTAACGATGTCGGAATACGTCATATAAGTTGTCAAATTAAAGCAGCACAGTAAACACTAGTACCATAAGGCTAGTTCGCGGTCTTAAACCACCTGACTGACTTTCTGCCTCATAACAGCAGTGTTAAACGCTGCTGTAATCTGGTTTGAAGAATGAGTTAAGGGAGACATACTAATAAGAGACGTTCATCAGTCTTTCACAGGTATCATCTCATCTTTCTCATATACCATCAGGTGGACCATCTGCTCGTTCACTAATTTTATGCTATAAAAAAAGCGGAAAAGCGCTGCCACTCTTACGCCGGGTCAAACGAGGCAACGTGCTATAGTGCCTTTCACATAGGGGTCTTCAAAACTTTGATCTAATTTCACAATTTGTAATGCAGATTCGACCGACTAGCAGCTGAGCACCACTGCCTGCGTATCAAGCTCCTCGGCGACTGCTACTACTGCGTCTCTGGACTGCCGGAGGCACGCGACGACCACGCCAAGTGCTGCGTCGAGATGGGACTCGACATGATTGATGCTATTGCGTAAGTGTGGCTTTTATTTTATTTTTTGACGTAATAAAAATGATATCTGAAAATGGTTCGGTTAGAGTTTAGTTTACATTACATACTGCAAAATTGACAAAGGAAATTTCCGCTACACTTGTCTTAACATACAATTTTCTAAATCTTTCTTATACTTATAACCTGAGACACTAGATAACCTCGAATGTATTTGTAGAGATCCTGTGTAATTTATAGATATGATAATGTGGGATATAAGACGAACTTCCGCTATACATGGAACCTTGAGTACAAATTGACGAACCTATAACAGCAACCCGTGTGCTGGGGTTCGTCTTGATAAACCTTCCTTATACGTATAGCCTGGTCCGCGAGGTGATGGCGGTGAATGTGAACATGCGTGTGGGCATCCACACCGGGCGCGTGCACTGCGTGGTGCTCGGGCTGCGCAAGTGGCAATTCGACGTGTGGTCCAATGACGTCACCCTCGCCAACTACATGGAGAGCGGCGGGGTAGCTGGGTAAGATTATCTTTACAATTATGTGACTGTTGAAAAAAACATTTATAGGGATTCTTTCCGGAAATACTTATACTTTCGTCATTTTCGGGGTTGAGATACCTCCCCGATCGAACTATAGTTCTGCCACATATGACGCGCTATTCTACGAAATTATACACAATAGTGCAGTGACTACGAAATAATTATTAATTCATGTCGAAACCTCCACTGCGCATAACTAGATGCAATTAGTTACACTTCAAAAGCAAAAGTAAATACGCAACTCTAGTATTTTATTCAGCGAAATCCCAACCATACCTATTATTAAGAAATCCTAGTGCTACGTTAGCTGTCCGGATTTCAAATCCAGTACGCACGTCTAATTTTTCGAAGTTATAAGCTTATTAAAAATAATTATCATTCGCTTTAACGGTACACGAGGAAACCTGTACTGGTGAGAATTCTTAATAAAGTTCTCAAAGGTGTGTGAAGTCCACCAATCCGCACTCGGTCAGCGTGGTGGACACTGGCCTATCCGTTCTCATTCTGAGAGGAGACCCGTGGCTAGTAGTGTGACATTGACGAGTTGATGTCGATAATTATAGAAATAGCCCTAATATAATTTGATTATGGCAAATAAATGCACTCCCTGTGCGTACATATTGAGATAAAGTCGCGCACTTGAGTTATAGTGCGTATGATATTGGCTTGTTCTAGATCTAATCTTATGCAAGATATGTATATTGCATTTAATTCTCACCTAATCTTTTTTATTTAGACGTGTTCACATCACGAAGGAGACCCTGCAATGCCTTGGCGGCGACTACAAGGTGGAGCCCGGTAATGGTGGCCAACGCAATGCTTACCTGAAGGACCACAATATTGAGACCTATCTGATTGTACCGGATGACACCAGCCGTGTGGTGAGCCATAATTTACTTTATAATTTTTAGAGTATTAATTTATAGAGTAAAGGCACCTTAAACCCTTGAATAGAATCTAGGACTTGAATCTGGGACCCATGCCTAGCATAGTACCACTCACTCTATTCCCGTGGATTTTGCAGGAAGCAGCGAAGGAATTTAATCCAAGATATGGTTGCCAGCGTCTTCTTGTGAAGTTATTAGTCTGGTACGATCACCAAAACGCACACTTATGCGCCATGAGTACCGTAATCCCTCTCCTTCATTAAACTTCTAAGGACTGGAATAGAAATGAATAATTCCATTAAAGGAACCGCCATCAAATCGAGGAACACCCTATATTCAACCCAAGACAGAACAGAAGTCCCGTTTAACGTCGTACATTGACTACTTGTAAGGACTAAGATGGCCGCCTCGCTGTAATTTCACCCGGCAACCACACCTGTCCAGCCGAAACACAAGTATTGCTTAACTTCGGATTACAATGGCGGCGGTGGTACCTACCCGGGCGAAATATTACTACCACCAATTAAAACTGATCAAAATTAAACAAGACTTAAACAAATATTGTATGTAGCCTATTGATGCGTATACTTTAGTCTCATGTTTCTTGCAAACTACACGGAAATATTTTCCCCAAACCAATTAGTACCTTAGGCTTGTTTAAGCAATTTATGAAATTTACAAATGATATCAAGAATTTAGGAACTTACGCCTGGAAAGTGACTCTACAAATTTATGTATTTTGTTTTGTAATATCTTCTTTTCCTTAACGCAGGATAAGAAGCCACAGCACTCATTCTCCCTCAATGGCAACGTTTCGAAGGAAATGCGTGTGATGGGCCATGGCTCTCAACACGGGAAGCACTCCTCCAGGTAGGAATTTTTCTGATAGAATCTACACAATAACAATATTAAATAAGAGCATATTTTTTTACTTTTACTCAGAGACAGACATTCGAAGTAAGAAAAATACAACACATCTCTTACTGCGATTATATTGTAAGCTGACTCTCAATCTTCCCTCCAATACTGGAAAGATCCGTCGATCCTCGTGAGCGCATAATCTTAATCATGATTAATTCATACTTTCCCATAATCACGACGGCAATAATGTTTTTTTGACTTCATTCATTCACAACCCAATTTCTTTGTGACAATGGTGTCGTTCCCGCTGTGTATATTCTACAATCTAAGAATACCTTTATAGTTTCAGTACTTCGTAAATTTTGATGTAATCAATAACATGTCTTATCTAATACAAAAAAAATCAATTTCTGACTTTTCCGTCGCAAAGCAAACGATAACTGATTTTTAAGATGCACATAACATCGGAAAATCAAAGGCGCTTGCCCGGGATTTAAACGGAGGTCCCCCCGAGTGATAGACCGAATTCTTACCGCTAGG
>DWKL01001111.1:0-15560 GCA_018249415.1 Phareas burnsi | reverse complement strand
TGAACAGACGGACGTGCCCCGTGTGTTAATACGGACTTCGATAGAGCGAATGTGTTTCTCACTTTTCTAGAACTCTCCCCTGTTTGAAGTTGGATGTAGGTGTTTATGGGTTGTAGTGACCACTTCACATCAGGTGGCATGCATTGGTTTGCTACTTTTCAAACACAAAAGAAACTCCGCCAGTGGTCATTTGAATCAATTTTGTAAATTGTAAATAAAATAGTTGATGATGTAAAAAAAAATAATTGCAGGTAACGTAATGTTACTAACAAACGCAAGGCAATCTTAGGAGATAATGGGAAGAAAGATATAATATATGAAATAAAAATAACATACATATCAATAATCAATCAACAAACCAAAAAACAAGTTTTCTAACAGTTTCGCCGTGACCACGATCCACGCAACTGGGTCAAAATATAGGCAATTAAAAAGCGCATATCGTGAGTACCCGTTATGTAATTAAAATGTATATAATATTAGCTTAAAATCTTAGTTTACTAAGTCAGTAATGTTAGTACAACCTTAGTTTTTACTTCAATGTTATTTCTATTTATATCGACATTGCCGTAATGAGCATGTCGGGTGCAACCCAACAACTGTAGGTAAGTAATAAACGAGCCCGCATAAACCTTTGAATCGCTGACCACATCGAACCTATGCCCTTTGTCTGTATCCGGCCGCAAATTGTTTAAGAAATAAAATAAAATCTAATTTACCGCTTTGCTACGTTTATAGGGAACTGTTTTACGACTTTGCTGCTGCTTGCTGCTGACTTCAGAATTGTTCGCATTCAATACGGTTTATATTCTCCAGAAATATATAAGGATCGCAGTGTCGTCGTGTAAAAACTTTATTTCCTCGCCTCTATATTACTTTGTTTTGTTGAAAACATTTTGCTAATAAACGAGACACTAATCTGCAACGTGATTTTGTTTAATATACAATAATAAATAATAATAAAAATGTATGGTGCATCAAACGATAGATGAAAATGAAATTAGCATGATTTAACATACAACAGACGGTGTTATCACTAAAATATCGGTCTCTTCTAAATAACCAACAAGTGGCAAAAAGGATACATTTATTTAATTAAAGAGATTATTAATTTGTTATCTTTTCATATCACTACATTCATAGTAGATACATTTTGTTACGAAAATCGTACTGAAAGCAATAACATTGCGAGTTCTTGATAATTTTCCTTAAGGTAGCCAACGAGGGGAATGTTTTCATTTTAAATTAATACGAAATTCTCATTCTTTATTGTTCAAACAGTATACATTACAAATTAATAATGCACTAAATTATATGTACTATAGGTATAAAAAAACATTGATAGCAAATACGCTCAATCGTCTTTCAGAAGCAAAAACTTGATTTAGAGGCCATAACGGTCGTATTATTACCCAACGTATATGCCTGGGTGGAGACCTTCGAAAGCATATAGCAACATTTACAGACTTATAACATAACAATGTGGACAGGTCGCTTAACAATGCTTTACTTGTTTTCGAAATCATGCACATAGCTCATGAAATTTTATCATTTGTAATTATCTATTCAAATGTAAAGAAATCAACACAGAAATGCAGTTGCATATTGTAGGGTTGGTGCATTAAGCAAGAGATTTACCCATAATCTCTTATTTTAACAGATTTGTACTTAATGAGTGTTCCCTAATGTTTTACTTTGTCTCCACTGCTCCGTAACAAATGGGATTAAATTTTTTTTTGCTTTTGTTCAGAGCGCTCTGTTCTCTTTAAAGCAGTGCTAACTGGGCATGGACCGTTAATTCCCCTTAAGACCTTAGAACCACCCTAATTGTTATCGGGCCGCCCTTAACGGCGTTTCTAATGCGACTAATGTATTTTTGGGACATTTTGCAGCTTGCCAACGGCCATTTTTCTATTTGTATGTGCGCAATGCGTTTCCCTGACCCTCGGTCCGCCGTAACAGTATTATCTTCGAATATGTTCCCAATTTCTATTGTCCGGTAATGCATGTGAGTGGTGGTGGAACGAATGTAATGAACATAAATAAGAGATATGGGTTCGAGTGGATTCGAGTGCCATGCTCCAGTAGCGATTCATATAATACATTTATTCCAGATATTAGGGGAACAATGTGAGACGTGTGTTTTGTCTGGAAATTATATCTATAACTAATTACTATGATTCACCTGTATTATTAATGTGTAATTAAATTTTATAATTTACACAAAAATATATTTAAAATGCTGAATAGTTTTTAAGGTCTTTTAAAACGCAATTCATTCATCCAATAGTCAAGATAACAAAAGGATTTTGAGTGAAGCAACGTTTTGAAATAAGCTTTAGTTGTAATAGATAACGTATCGGTTCAATAGTCGGCCACGCTGCCCTAGTGCGAATTTGTAGACTTCACACACATTTTAGAACTTTATGGAGAATACGCAGGCTTCTTCTTCACGATCCTTTCTTTCGCCATAAACTTAGGAAAGCTACAGGTGGGAAGAAACCTGGGATTCGAAACTGAGATCTCCAGAATGGGTGCTAAATATTCATATGACCTAACCCAGCATTAACTTTTGCTATTTATAAAAATCAGTGCTAGCCTAGCTTAAGATTCCAGCTTCCAATACTGAAGGTCCGCGATTTTAATCCCGCACGCACCTCTAATTTTTCGAAGTTATGTGCGTGTTAGAAATTAATTATCGCTTGCTTAAAAGGTGAAGGAAAACATCGTGAGGAAAACTGCATGCCTGAGAGTTTTCTGTAAACTTCTTGAAAGTGTGTGAAATCTATCAATCTGCACTTGACCAGCGTGGTGTACTATTGGCCTAACCCTCATTCTGTGAAGCGACCCGTGCCCAGCAGTGCGACATTAATAGGTTGATGATGATAATGATGATGATGATGATGATTTATAAAAAAAAAAAGCGATAAGAATTACAAAAGATACAAGCCAACATTGAAATTCAAAACCGTATATTAAGTTAAGACACATTACTTATATACACGTTCATATAAAAGCACGAAAACAATGTTTGTAAAAGGTTAAGGCAGCGCGGTTAACGATGTCATCAAATGCGGCGAAATTCATTCATAATAAAGACGGGATAGAGATAAAAGGTATGAAAAATGAGACATCAACACCGAAAAGACGTCGCATAAAGGAGACGCCAAAAATTCTTCTAACCGAGGACGCCGAAGACTTTTACAATATGCATAACTTGTTGAGAGAGTAATCAAAAGACGATATAAAGTGAAGGAGGACACAGCGAAAGGCTAAAAATGTAAACCCTCTAAGATTTCCTTCAGCCAGGACTCGCGACCCCTCCGGCGAACTTGCTGTAAGATGGGAAAAATTACTGAGCTCGGGAAACTTTTTTCGATTTGAATTATGAATCCGTATTTTACGCTTCGTCCTAGGAAAGTTTGTTTTACATTGGCCCAAGCTCATTCTTTGACGCTACACGAATATTAATCCTGGCCAGTGAATAGACACTTTGTGCAGTGATAAGGCGATTAAACTCTTAAATTACTTTTGTTAACAATTTTAAAGTTGTATTCGTTTGTTTTTAAAACCTCGTGTTTTTGACTAAAGTTTCATTAAGTTTTTATTTCATTGCGGGCAACGTGTGAAAAATGGTAACGTTTTCAATCACGGTCAGTTAAATTTCAATAAATGTCTATAATTGTTCGGTATAATTGTGCAGATATAAATTTGAATGTTTCAAACGATAAAAAGTAGTGTGACGGTACAGTAATTGATTCTGCATAGTAATTTAACTACACGAATAGGAATATCCAGTGCAGAAATTTTGTATACAATTTATAAACGAATTTATAACTAACTAATATAACTTACTTGTGGATTACAAACTAGCTACTAGCACGACTTATAAGTCCATACTTTACTGGTACATATCAGGAATATTGAAGATTGAATAATCCATTCTTACCATGCTTTTATTAATCTGACCGTGTGTTTCTATGTATCTATCAATGTAACGTAATCTTGCGAGTCAATTTTCATCCATATATAGATTTCCGAATAATTTGGATTTTCACACACAAGACATAGATAATAATACAATAATTTCATGACTATCCCTTGATATTCCGATCAATGTAATAAAATCATAATAAACACCCAGACATAGCACACGCCTGTAAGTAACTGTGTAGCAAGAATGCCTCAAAGCGTGTTTTTATATTTTTGCTAATTATAATTATTTTAGATTAACGAATAACTTTACTTTGAGTCGATTTTGTTTTTTTTATTGTATAGAGCTGAACGTTTTAATAATTTAATCATTTGTTATATTAAATACATAAAATACGCATAATTTTAAAGATCAAATTTTGAAAATAAACTATTCATAAGAAATAGAAGCTTTGGATTCATTACACATATCGACAGTCACTCACCACAGTCGTGATTATGTATGCTTCATTTTTTGTATGTGGTAGAACCCTTTGTGGTCTGACTATAGAGGCACCACCGTCACACCTGAATCTGACTCGTAATTGTAGTGTTAAATGCTGTTGCGTTTGAAGGGCATGGTAGGAAAGATCATAAAGTTTAGTCTTCAGAGATCCGAACGACAGTAAAGTAAATTTTGTATGGAGTTGATTACGGTCGTCCATAGGGGTCAGTGACCACATACCATCAGGTGGACTGTTTAGTTGTTTGCTGTTTCTACGCTATCAAAAAAAAACAGTAAAATAAGTTATAAATAAACACAACGTATTTTAGAATACGATTTTAAACTTGAAATCCTTCCAAACAACTGTGAATATCACCGACTACACCTTTATGAGTGTGGGCCAGACCAGTGACGCAACGCGAGATTAGCGGTCAACGCCAAAAACTAATTTGCCCGGGAGGAAATTTATATAACGTTAGTTCGGTTTTACTTAACGTGAAATCAAAATAGCTTTCATGAATAAATGAGTTCCTTAAGTAAAGCTTGTATATGCAGACGTATTTTATAGTTAACACGTTGATAATATTCGAAACAATCCACCCGTGCGGCGCGCAACACAACAGTCGTGTTCCAGTACGGCGGCACACACCGTATGCATTCGAGCCGCACAGGTGGCTTGGACAATAAAACACGACAGGTGCGTTTGCCGCAGTCAGTGTTTTAAGCACGAATTACTAAGGTAGAAAACTATTTTTGGGTTTGGCTGTTTTGACAACGACTTTGGCTCTTTGGCCTTGGCACCGCTCCGCGTATAATTCTCTCAGAGGAAGTGTTTGTACTGCGTTCTGGATAGAAGGGCGTCGCAAGGTAGATAGTGTAGCTGAAGTAACGCGTCAGGTTGCTCTTGCTTCGTTTTATTATTACGTTATTACGAATGTTCATAGGGAGGATATTTAAATCACATGAAATCCAAATTTTTTGTACAGAAGAAGCCTATGAGCATGCAATCTACCTAAAGTAAATGGTAACTCCCGCCCATAACATCTGTAATCAATAGGGCTGAAGTCTTATCAGACGTCGGTCATCGACGCGTTGCTGCCTCTGTTACTAAGTTGTACGCCCATGTGTCTCTTACATACTGACACCCTGAAAACATAACACAATAGCGTTTAATACTGTTGTAATTAGACATAAACAGGTTTAGCGGTGGCGCCTTCGGAGTCGAAGCGAAGCAAAACTTCTACCACCTTAAATGTAAGACCCGAACGAATGTAACAAAAATTATATGTATAAGTCTATAGTTTATTGGTGCATTTTGTTAGGTTTATAATTTATTAAAAGATCTTTTCTATAATTTAATCTTTTTTAAATAATTACATTAGACATTAAGAGAAAAGAATAACATCTTCGATGTAAAGTAAGAGAAGGTTGTTTATTAAATATGTGGTTAGATGTGGGAAAATAAATGGCTGACAATGAAAGAGGAAGAGAAAAGTTGACAGCTAGATGAAAAACGAAGAGAAGAGAGCGGCAAGAAGGTTGGACATGAGACGACAAGATGAGGCAGGTCGATTGAAAAACTGGTTGATAATTGTATTTGCTAACCTGGTAATATGAAATATAATGTGATCTTACATTAACGTGAGTATTGTTTTTATTATCTTTGCTTAAATAGTGGGATATTATATAGTATAGTATTTTACTTCGTTACTATAAAAAATATACAAAAATGCAATTCACGGTAGAGTAAACGAATGGATGAGAGTAAGGTGAAATACCCCTTTTTCTTTTGAGTAATTCTCAGGCAACTTTCATCTTTCAAAAACATTTTCATACATTGCAATTGTGTTCTCCAAGTCTAATTTCTTGGAAAAAGGTATACATTGAAACATCAAGGAGAATGGAACGGCCACATATTTATTTTTATGTTTTATAAGGACAAAGTATTGTGTAACAAGCTTATGCGAGGGAGTGCATAAAACGCGCCAGCCCGTAGGCGCGAGCTCTTAGTCTCACTATGAAAATATGTAAACTTTAAATTGTATTTGCATTTCATATGTGTGGGGAAATATTGGCTCTCGGTTTTAAAGCTACAAAGAATCCATATGAATTTAGTAGTCTCTACTTTAATGGTGTCTCTCACCATTCCCACAAGAGTATTTTCGTCCTTTGTTTTATGTAAAGTTGAAAACCTTTAAAATAATAAATAAATCACCCTTTTTTATGTTGATAGGTAGTAGAGGTGTACGTCCGGGGAGGTACCCCCCTCGCCCTCAAGAGAAGTGTTGATTGCCGGGTAAATTTACAGTGAGGAATCATTTTAGTCCTCAGGAGTAGTCATTCATCTACGCATGACCTCAGACAGGACTACAGTCCTGTCCGGGCTTCGAATCCCACAAGCACCTCTGACTTTTCGAAGTTTTGTGAGTATTAGCAATTTAATCACTTGCTTTAACGGCGACGGAAAAAATCTTGATCAAAATTACACATTGGAGAAATCTCTGTAAAAGTTCTTGAAGGTATGTGAAGTCTACCAATCCGCGCTTGGCCAGCGTAGTGAATGAAGCCCTCTCATTCTGAGAGGACTCCCTTGCCCTTGAGTCATTATCTGGTTGGTGATGATGTATGTATAATAAGAAATATAATAAAATACTATTTAAAACTTTCACGTATAATATATTAAAAAATATGTTAAACATTATAATGTGCTTTCAAAAGAAATAAAAGTAAGGTACAATATTAAAAATATTTCATTAATATAAGAGGCATGTATACGAGTACTTAGTTTTATTTGTAACATAAAACACGGAACATAAGCCGATTAGATATTCTTCGTAAGTACAACTTAACAATAATAAACATACTTGTACAATAATCTTCTTACATTGCCAATTTTGCATAAGTGGTACAAAGACACTTCGATGCGTCGTTTTAAGCCTAAGTGCCTTTCTGCGAGGCGTGAAAGACGTGTTAAGTTTTTGTGCGAGAAAACAATGAAGGCACGTGCTTGTTTAGTTGTGTTTAGGCTTCGACTGTTTAGTTTCAGGTCGTTTTAGTGGACCGACGACAATTTTCACTTATAACCACTGTTCAATCAGACACACATATAAGATTCTGATTATTTTTCTTTATACAAACGAATATATAAAGGAAAGCGAGATTTAGGGATGAATTAGATTTATCGATGATGCTTTTTGTGGAGAATTTTTGACTTTTAAAAAATCTTTAAATGAATCAAGGCGTAGGTATTCTAGATATCTGCTAATAAAAGGGCTCTATGATATCCTCTATATTTGTGTACAGGACATCATTAAAACTGATTCGTCAGACAGACAGAAATAAATATAATAATGACATATTTTTACGTTTTTCTATATCGCAATTTAACCTAATGAGTTGAAATAAAATACTACCAACACAATATATTTCAAAATGACAGATAATCCAATTTTATTTATTTGTATGTATTTAACAGGATCAGAAGGCATCAAAGCCTTAGACAATACAATTAGGCAACTGAGGATTTGACTTATGAACTTGAACACGTTCGTGTTGTCGTCACTTATAATGTCTTCTTATTTTATTTGTTGAAAAAGAACCCTTAGGAAGGTATAATAAATATTTTCAAATTGTTACTTACATAATAATTGTATTTATCCACATTATTATTCAAAACGTTTTAATGAATACAAAGAGTAACCATAAATAATAATTCATAATAAAAGAGATATTAATTTGCCTATTGTTGAAAATATAAAGTGCAGACAAATGAACAACGTTTTTTTTTATTTTCGTTTCGATTACGTAACATCATCATAATATCCCACTGCTGGGCACAGATCTCCTCTCAGAATGAGAAGGGTAAGCTTATAGTCTACCACGCTGGCCAAGTGCGGATTGGTAGACTTCACACCTTCGAGCACTTTGCAAAGAACTCACAGATGTGTAGCTTTCCTCACGATGTTTTCCTTCACCGTTAAAGCAAGTGATAATTAATCTCTAATACGCACATAACTTCGAAAAATTAGAAGTGCGTGCGGGGTTCGAACCCAGACCACTCAGCTTGAGAGATCGGAATCGTAATTAGGCTATCACTGCTGATAAAGGTGATGATGACGTAACGTCGAGGATATAGAATTACTGTAAAAGAACCTTCGTTACCGTAAACCTCGGGTTTAATTTACATAAATGTACAGTTTAAATCGCTGATTTTTTTTTTGTTTACCGTGTTGAAACATTTAATTAACGGCGCAACATTTATTATATGAAGTATATAGTAGAATTGAGTACAAAAACAAAAAATACCTATGTAATTAAAGTGTACAAATGCTCGATTTACGTTTCCCCTAGCTACGATAAATTTTTAATTAACGTTGAAAATTCATCCTTTGTTCGTGAAATTTCATACAAGTTATTGAGAATCGATTTCGTCGCTATTAGATAAGCGTTAAATTCCACTAAGCCGGTGCCCTTTGTTCAGTATTAATTGTTGTAGACCTTTGAAAGGTCCAGTGAGTTTCGACCTTTATTTGTGCCCTTTCGCTGACCATAAACGTCAAGGAACAATAAATGGGTAGGAGTGACCCCATAGAAGTACCTTTACCTAAGTTCTTAGTTCGACTCACCCCTGCTGTCCAGACCACCCCTGTCAAAGGCCACAGCCATATCCCCAGGGAAATTATTGTCGGGATTTAAAGGGCAATGCTTACGCCAAAGTATAAAAAACAGTGTACTTATAATCGAACTTCGTGAATTGCATCAGTATTGGCCACGTGGCTGTATATTGGCAATGCAGTTAACTGACATCTGTATCAATTATCTTGATATAGAAAATTAACACGAATACAATTCTATTGGTCCTTTTTAATCGTTAGCAACATCTTGATTTACGTCGATGTCTATCCAGTAGGTATAAATATATTTTCTATACATATAAAGAGATATTTTTCCACATCTGTTTCAGTTAAGTTTTATGAATAAAATAAAATATTATGTAAATGTATTCTTACAAGGGATACATTGAGAACACTCCTTGATGCATTTGCTAAGAAACTTCATCAGTTTCTATTTAGCTGGAAAAAGGAAACTTCGTTGCCATGTCAAACAAAACTTATAATACATATTAAGGGGATGTGAAGGGTTTAGTAAAACAAGACAATTACAACTCTTTGTCAAATTAATATTTCAAAGGTTTTTTTCTCTTCAGTGCACATCTTTCTGAAATACCTGTGTTTCTTATATCCCATAGTATCTCTGAATTAATTTTATCATTAACATTTTTGTCTCCTTCCACATATTTGATTGTTTAGAGAGTACCATTCACGTTGCGAACTTGATGCGACAGACGGTGGCTCTTGAAGAAGGATTCCGTATAGGCTCGAAAGTAGACTGGCAATCTCGAAAAATACTCGCGAGTTTAGTCATTTAAGACATCACCCATTAATATCATATTAAGTTATCAATTTTGCGAATACTCTTTACAGATATACTTAGTGACCCGTCATTTTTTTCATAGACGAAAATAAAAATACAGCACATACAAACAATGAATACAACATTTAATAATTACAAGAGACTAAATCCAAAGATTCCTTCATTTAAATGTGTGCGCTGTTGCTCATGTCAAACACAGTTTATCAATAACATGCTCACCCTAAGCTTTCAAAGTTTGTTTAGGGGCTTTAGAATCTTGAGGCTGGAAACATCCTTGTGAACTTTATTTGCGAGGACAGGCCAAATTTGTGAATCAGGATCAAACAGCGCACCCTATCGACTTGAAACGAGATTCGCATCGACACTTCGGCCAAAAAGTTTTCCTAAATCATTGTCAATTCTAATAAAATAAACGAAATTAAATAAACAACCCTCGGCAAGATAAAAGGTCTAGACGCCGCCGACGCAGACCACACTTTGACGGTGTCGTATTTTTTAAAGTTAGGGGAAAGTTGACACTTAGACGAATTTAACCTTCCATTGTATTAATTATTCAGGGCGATGCTTTCGTGTTTTAAGGTGCGCTTCGTGGGAGGGTAATTTGTTTTAGGAAAAAAAATTGAGCAAGGAATTCGGGGAGGTTGCATTGCCGCCCGCTCGTGCAAGGGAAAGTTGAGACTAATAAAAGTGTTTGGGAACGCGGATCGGAACACGCTCCTCGTCTGGTATGTCTATCGAATTAAACGTAATTATTTAACAAAACATTGCAGCGTGTGTCTTGTTTATTCCTCTATGATGTCTGTGTTTAAGGGAGAAGATAGAAAAAAAAATATTTCGGAGACAGATTTCACATGCAATTGTGAAGTTTACTGTAGCCATTTTCAGAAAATAATCACTCAGCATGCTATGAAAATAATTCCGCATGATTTTCCGTGATAAAATTTGCAACGACGAAATCTCTAAGCGAAGTTGATACTGAAGTTGCTTTGAGGTGTCCACGCCGTTATATTTATTACTATGAGCAATAAAACATCTCAATTAAATATACTACAGGACACGGGCGTGTATACAAAAGAATATTCGTACACCAATCTCATTTGTATATTCTGGGGGAGCTTAGCGTCCCACCCGGAATACTTTAACTTTTCAATTGTAACTTTTGATGGGTTTTCGAACGTAATAATAATCGTTGTAGGTATCGCTGAGATGGGGTGCGTAAATCAACGAATAGTACAAAAGAATGCCAATTTTTACACGGAAAATTGAGTTAAGGCTCCGATGTATTATGCGTCCTTTGATGAACTGCATTTTAATATCAATATTTGTAGTAAGAAATATTTTTCTTTTTTACAAGTTATCTTCATTCTCTTTTTCTTTGTGATATCCGTATTCAATTTTCTCAGTCCATTTTACTCAACAAATTGATTCGATGTCATGTCATGTTGACATGAGAAATGCAAAGAGAAGTCTAAGAATACGATGCCATGACGTCACTAAACATGTCGTGCTTCAGATCAGTCTTATTAGTGTTTGATTTAGAATTCAACGTGACGGTAACGTCATGCATTTTTGTAAATTTTCATCAAGTTTCTTTTGTTTATACAAACAAACGAAAGTGTGATAAACGGTTGGCTTAAAACATTTCAGTTTTTATAATTTATTTGAAAATGATATTGAAAATTTATTTACCTATAAAATTGGAAGGTGCGAAGTATAAACACATTAGCCATTCATCGCGGCACGAGGACGTGTCGGTAACATTCAATAAATTCTTAGCTACACATTTCATGGCAGATAAAGCTCATGAATCAGTAGTCCATATGTGAACGTAAGGAGGTGGGTTCGTTTCCTTAAAAAATCCACTTCGTTGAGGCGGGACGCGAGTCGAATTTCCTGTCTGATATGAATCTTCCCTACTCGCTTTGAGGTGATGTATTTTCCTATTTCTACATTTTTACCCTCTCGTTACTCTCTTACTAAGGTTTATTCCATTGAGTTCCTGATAAACTGACTTTTAGTGGGATGAAGTGTGAATTTTTTTTCTTACACTTATAGCTCCAAAAAGGAAAAGTATTTTTTTATATTAGAAGAGTAGCAAACGACCATGCAGCCTACCTGATGTTAAGTGGTTATTGTAGCCGATGAACACCCACATCTAACCTCGAATAGGTAGGTAGGTAGGTAGACGCTTCACTATTCTGAATGATTGAGATGGTCATCTGGTTTGTAAGTGTAACTGTCAACAATACCTGTCCAACCAAAACACAAGAATTGTTTTTGAATGTGAGGGAAGCGGTGGTACCTCCCTGGTCAACATATAGTTCTACCACCTATCAATTTATCATTGACATCCACAAAGCTGTTCATTGCATAAAATAATTCAGACGTAAAAATATACCTTTCTCTCTCTTCAGCCCGCGTTAGTCCCCTGCTGAACATAGGTCTCTCCCAAAGCGCGCCACTGAGCCCGGTCTTCGGCTCTTCGCATCCAGTTGCAAAATATACCTATTTATTAAATATCCCGAATGAAATCGCGATCGATAGCACCGTAACATCGATCAATCGATTATTATGCCATATTGGTTCTCTTGTTAATAGTCTACTAAATTTTCTCCATAATAATTGTAAGACAATTAAATAATAAGATG
This sequence comes from Phareas burnsi, assembly GCA_018249415.1. Classification (NCBI taxonomy): domain Eukaryota; kingdom Metazoa; phylum Arthropoda; class Insecta; order Lepidoptera; family Hesperiidae; genus Phareas; species Phareas burnsi. Next base: position 3,062 of record DWKL01001111.1, on the reverse strand, counting down.
TGAATTTTCTTATCTATTTAATGTTATATGTAATAATGGATATTATATGTATATATATATTTACATATTGGTATATACATTTGTTTGAGATTTCAGGCAGGGCAATGTTTGCCGGGTTTTGTACATATACTAATAACGCATCTGTGATTTAATTTAGATAGGATTTTTGTTCTATATAGATTTGGATAGATATTCATGGGCGGAGCGGAAAATAAATAAATAAATATTAGAAAACACAGATTTTTTCTATAAAAAAATATTTCAATTATTTAACTATTCACTGGTACAAAAGGGAACACACCCTCTCTGACAGGTCTGCTCCTACTCGTCGCACGGCAATTTCATGAGGGGCTCTTCGTTAAATTGATTTTCAATTTGTTTTAAATGTGGTCCGCGATGCAACGGGCAATAAGGAGGCGGAACAGCGGAAAATTATTTGACTGAACTTGCCCTTGATGAGATTTCAACCGAATTACGCTGAGGACGGGGCATTGTCTCATCACCAGTGAACGGTTGTTAGCGAGTTTGGAATAGAAATTGAAAACGTGCAAAATCGATATAAAATCCGGAACCGAATCAATTTTTAATCTTTCCGATAATATCTTTTTTGGCAGTAATGTATGTAATGTAAATATACCCACTAGTATGTTTTGACTAATATCAATAGTAATTATTATGAATACTAACGTTATTTGATTATAAATATAACTATAATAACTTCGTTATGTCCCATTCCATGTACTTAAAAATGTTCATCGGAATATTCGTAGCGAATTGAAATTACTATCAATAATAGTGTGATATTATAATAAATATAATTATAATAGGTTAATTGTATACTTTTTCAAGTATTTAAGACATTAAGTTGTTGGTTTAAAGAATTTATTTCTCATATGTATAAAACATAGTTCTTTTTACAATGAGATTATACAAATTATATATATTATACAAATTAAAAGTAAAGTTTACGCCTCTCGTGCATTAAATACTAAAGTAAGGATACATTAAGCAGTCCGCAGATCATAAGTGGTAATTGCTGCCTATGGACGTGTCCCTCAAATCATCAACCCCAAATATTTAAGTCCTACCTCAAGTCAGCCACTGATACTTTGGTATCCCTGTAGTCTAAGTTGCCGTTTAGTGTCCTCCCTTACGATATCCTTCAAATCAGAACACAACACGGTTCTTATAAGACAAAAACTGGGACGGTGCTTTCTCTGGAGTCAACCACGATCAGTTGTACCATCTGAATTCGTTAAGCAAAAGTGATTGTCTATAATTTGTTAGAATGTAGTGTATTTATACATACAAAAGCTGTTATTTTTTTAGTAAATTTATCTTTGAGAGCTTTTGCTCTCTAGCAGTGAAACAAGTGCTTAACGAGGGATAAACCGGCACTTTCATGTTACCTTTTGAGGCTTTCAACGAACGATGAACGGCGGCATTAATGAATAGTTTGAAGCAATTAGCCTAGCGATTTTTGTGAATAGGCTTTTAGTACAAGTGCTTTTTATAGTCGTCTAAGAGAAATTTTAGTAAAAATAAGTGTTTTAACTGAAGTATGCTTCGCTTTGTATATTTAAGCATTAAGGGATTTTTACAAAATTTTTAAATGTATTTTTTTCGACCACCTCAGACTAAAAAACACCGTTTAAAAATATAAAAGTACAGCTACAGAGGTCTCTTTAGAATTAAGGAGATCTAATTACTAATTATAATTCGGAATTCATGTGGCAGACCTCTTTGACGTTCGTCTTCTGGAACATCACCGGCGCCGCCAGATCCACCACTTATAGCAGCTGTGTGTTCTATTTTCAAAGGGGTCGTAGATTTATTTTTTCCAAATCTTAGTAACGCATCTGTGATTTACTTCACATCGGATTTTTGTTCTATTATTCTTCACGTAAGATTTGGGTACTGATATACATGGACGGAAGCGGGAACTTAGCGTCAGGTGGAGTGGAATTCTCGTACTTAAAAAACATTATGTTGTGCATACATTGTTTAAATTGTAACCTAATAGAATAGAATAAAATAGGTAGTAGCACCATAGTTCGAACAGGAAGGTATAACCGCTGCCGTCATAATTCTTGTGTTTAGGTTGGAGTGGCCATCGCGTCCACCTATGAGCGTGGCGACCATCTTAGTCCTCAGGAGAAGTACCTTAACTACGACGTATGTATTGCCTCAAATAGACTTCAGCCATGTTTGAGGTAAGACGTGGGTGTTCATGGCCTGCAGTGACTACTACATCAAGTGACCTGCTCGCATGTATGTTACTCGTCTAAATATACAAAAAATATAAAATCGACACGCATATAAAATCAATGCAATCGCTCCAAGTTACCCTCACATGTGAACATACGAAAAAGGCCTATTCTACATTTAAAGTCAAATAATATGTTTGTTGGCAAATAAGTTTAATTCCAAAAAATACAACCCCAAGATCTCAATGCATAAATAATCTCAGATCTATGATTTATAACAGAACACAAAGATAGATTGGACGTGCAAATTGAACATAAAAATTCATAGCAAATCTCTCCCTCTGTGACAGAAAATAAATTTCTATTAACTTCTTGAGATGTTACTTCCATTTTATTGTCGAGTGATAGGGATTAATTCGGGTGACTTATAACTGCCATACATCTGCCGTCCTGGGGGTTTTGGGGGGAGTATAAAATAAAGCTTCCTTGCGATTATATTAATACGTGAAAGGGGGCTGAGCCAGAAATGATCCGGGTGCTCAGTAAGCCGTCTAAGAGCCGAATCTAGAGATATTAGCTGGCCCGAGGCTGCACTTTTCGACTTGTTATATTGTATGCCGTTGATAATATTACGTTGGTTGTGTTTAAGTTTTTTTTGGCGCAGAAAATATTTGAGCATGGAATCCAAAAGTCTTTAATTGGTCACTGATATCCATAGACACCTGTAATCGACACCAAATAAGATGAAAGTCCTACCTGACGTCGCCCCAGACGCGTTACTATTCTTGAGGACAAAGTTGGAACGCCTAGAGTAAGTCTCTCTTACCACAATTTCAAATCAGAACACAACAGCAT
>DWKL01001110.1:0-15563 GCA_018249415.1 Phareas burnsi | reverse complement strand
ATCGCTAAACAGCGATTTCTTCCAGACAACCTTAAGGTACGGAGTTAAAATAATGATAATACGTGAAAGGGCAGGGTTTTAATATATTAGAATGGGTTTCGTTAGTTTTCTATGCCGTGTTTGTTTGTTAAATTTAAATCACCATTTGCTCTTTTTTCGCCCCTCTCCACTTTCTTTCTATTACTATACTATTTCTTCTTCTTTCTGTCTTTATCTTTTTTCCCCCTTTTATCTTTATCTCTTTACCCTATTTCTTTTCTACTTCTTTTCCTTATCTTCCATTTCTGCAACAAACACCCCACCCCCCCGTTCCATATCACCTTCCCACCTATCGTTATCTCTCCACTCTCAATCGGACGATCAAATAACCTTAACTTAAGTATAGCATAACACAATTTGACAAAATCATTATCACACTCATTATTTTAAAAAGTATCAATACTTTTATGGTTATTTACGATAATACATTTCCACTGACCAATATCCTTGTAATCCACAAATAGTTATTATTTCTTATTCTTATCTTTAACTGTAATCACTCTGTAGATAGGTATGTGTTTAGTGAAATATTTTGATTTTTTTTTATAGAACAGTTAAGTGACATTCAATTACAACTTGGAGAGCGCTGGCATAGAGAAGATGAGGTGTTTGTGTGGTGCAAAGCGGTGCTCCGGGTATATTGGAGCCAAACCCAAGCAGGTAATGATCATTTACTTGCGGCTTGCGTAGATCGCAACCGAACTACAGGGTTAAGCAACTTCGGGTGGGGTCGGGAGTTGGATGGGTGATCGCTAGTGGCTGAATTACATGCGCGTTTGTGTGCTTCGGAGGGCATGTTAAGTTGTTATTATTGGATAGCAGTCCCAGGGGGCATTGTGGGCGGTTTATAAACATCAACACGTGTTGGCCACTAACCCATTACATAAATACCCCTGATACATTGGAACAACGTGATGGAGTATGCTCGAGGGCTTCCCCAGCATTGCAGCCACATACCATATGGTGGCATAAAATAGCACCTGTTCCGTCAGAAATAGGCCCATACTAATAAAAATTAAAAGAAAAACCAAGCTTTTTTTGTTGACATTTACAAACAGACGCTCCAATTTCATATATTCTTATGATTATATTTATTTTTACAGGCTGATCAACCAAAGAAAAACAAGCTGGCAGCAAAGAGGACGTACAAGAAGCGTAAAATCGAAGACTCGCCATCCACAAGCAAAATAAAACCTAAATCAAAACTGGGAAGGCCGCCCAAACCTAAAGAGTTGACAGAGATTGAAAAGGACCTGTTAATAATTAAGAACGCTACGAATGGTATATCTAGTGACTCGGATTGCAGCGGACGACTCAGTAGCATAGAGAGTGTCAAAGATCTAAAAGCATCTAAAAGGAAACGAGCCGGATTGTCCACTGAGGAAGTATCCAGCAACAGTAACTCGCCTAGCACGAAGAAGATCAAGCTGACTGAGGAGAAGACAATAGAAGTAGGTGACTAATCGAGTTTTGACGTTCATGGGTGGCATACTTTAAATGGGACGAGAATTGATTTAAATTCTCTTGGATTTGGTCGGATAAGGGCAATATCACATGTGCCGCTTACGTCATGTTTTTGATGTCTGATGCTATCTCAATGTCAATAATATTAAGAGACGTTTATGGTGTGTGTGATAGCACCCATGTGCACTCTGTAGCAGTTACTCTGGCTGGTCACCTGGTGACCTAACTGTAAAATGCAGTTTGTTTATCGGTATCAGTTTGTCTTAAATGCGAAAATCAAACGGTCCTAGTTCATTACAAAACAGTTGCATATAAAATTGTTGAGTTTGAGTAGATTCTTGTAAAGCATCAATCTCGGTTTATAACGTGGTCGTTGTTTTTCAAAAAACAAATTAATATTAATATAATTTAATACCTCAATATTAACTAATCTGAAAATATAAAGTTCTTATATTGTCTTGTGAAATTCGTATGTGTATTATAGACTCAAAAAAGTTATCTATGTGATGAAGGGCACAGTGACAGTGATGTTATAACGGATAAAAATCAATAAACCAAAAATGGTGATTAGTTTTCTGGATTGAGTGGAATTAGGGTAAGGTCAATCAATGGTTCGGCCCCAAAAATTACAATGAAGCAAGTTATTTGAAAAGTCATTGATTAGCTTCACCTGAAATGTGTCATTAAGATTTTAAAGGCGGTAGGATTATAGTCGGTGCAGGGAGGTACCATCGCCGCTCTTATAATCCACTGTGAAGCAATCTTTGCATTTCGGTTAGTGATATGTTGTTTTTAGGTGCACTTGCAGCGAGGCGACCATCTTAGTCCTCAGGAGCAGCAACGCATCTACATATGACCTCGGATAGACCTTCAGTTTTTTTGAGATTTGATGTGGTGTGCCATTGGCTGCAGTGACCACTTAACATCAGGTGACCTGCACGCTTGTTTGCTACTCTTCAAACATTCTGTATGAATCACATTTTGATCTAATGTCGAAAAAAAGAAATCTGTTCATCCTAGTAGTGTTGTATTGCCACTAGCTCTAATTTTCTCGAACTAGAAGTATTGTGATGTAGCTTAAAACTGCCATCGAATAGAGTCCAAACCGACTGCTTTTCGTGCCTTTATGTGTTCAGTCATTGACGACGCTCAATTTTGCTTAATTTAAAACTTGTAAGTAAAACTCTTGACGTTTGCCTGTGTCTGTACGGCCACACTTCAGCATTGTCATTATCAACAACAACCCATTAATGTCCCACTGCTGGTATGAAGGGTATAGTCAGTTTTCCAGACACCCATCTTGATCCTCAGAAGTAGCAGAATATCTGTGATCAACTACAAGTAGGATTCCTAGATAGGGTTGGTTACGGATGTACATCCCGAGGGGCAGCCATCACTTAACATCAGGCGGGATATAAGATAGCTATGGCATAAAAACATCCGATCTTATTAACCAAATATAGAGTAAAAATACTAACCTAAAAGATTATATGAAGCATCGTTTGTGACCAGCAGTACGTTTGTAGAGGATTGCATGCTGATTGGATTGTACACGCTGACGCTAAACAAGCGCGTGATTTGAGACCGTATTCGTGCGTCATTCTACATCAGTTCTATTTAACTGATGTTATGTCCGAAAGTTTGAGAAGGTAGAACTATAGTTCGTCCGGGAAGTACCAGCGCCACTGTCACAATCCGCTGTGAAGCAATTCTTGTATTTCGGTTGGAGAAATGCGGTTGGCGGGCACACTTAAAGCGAGGCGAGCATCTTAGTCCTCAGGAGAAATAACGCTTCTACTTACGACTTCAAATAGGACTACAATTTTATTTGAAGTTAGATGTGGATGTCCATGGGCTGCGGTGACCAATTGAGATCAGGCGGCGTACGCGCTCGTTTGCTGCATAAAAACCTCGTCTCGCATTAGAATTCCGATTTATTTTAATTTTTTCAGTTTTCCCCACGTATAGGGCCAAAACGGAGAGCCAAAATATTTCGACTACTGATTCCAGAAACATCAAACTAGTTTCAGATTAAAGAGGATTTTTTTTTAATCATTTGTAGCAGATATTTATTTTCTGTTGAAATTATAAGCGAGCATAAACTTTGCCGTGCTTTGCAGTTTTTGTATATATTCAAAATTGTAGATTATAATCTATTAAAAATAGGTTTAATTCGGTTGCAAGATAAGTGAAATGTACCTATGTACCTACCCGAGAGCAATAAAATATTCCAACTCGTACGCCAAAATAATGTATATTTAATATGAATCTTAATATTAAATCAAAATTGCGAGTATTTATTGTGCCTTTTTGGTGGTCAGTCTTTGTGCTGGGTTCGAAGATAATACCACTATCATTATAAATGTTTTCATCCGATAGTTAAGGTGAATTACATCCTCATTTTCTTGAGGTGCCGTCAGAGTGTAAATAAAATTTAACTTTTCTTTTAGAGAAAAAAATACGTTTTAAGTACGTTTTTCGAATGAACAGACCTATCGATTGGAATAATAATTCGTATTTCATTCGTCTTAAAATACGGAAAAAAATATTTTTTACATTTTCGAACATTTATTTTAACCCTAATAAGAAATTAAGAGCGAATTAAAATCTAACACTATACCAAAACCAAAAAAAAACTGTATAATTAATGATTACCTCGATATTTGTATTATAACACGAAAGGTCAACTTGTACTAAATTAAAATATATCAGTGGGTAAATATCGCGATAAAATTGACCAAGAACTTAACAAAATGATTAAAAATGCTGACCTGACTTTCTATGTTAAAATGACGCGAATTCCTATAAAAAATATATATTTTTTTACTTCGAATTAGTATTACATTACGTTAATATCTTGCTAAATTTATCACGTATAGTATGATGCAATTGAATTTAGAATATTTACAAATAAATATTCCGTTTGTAAGAGCAAAATGTGTATATATTTTATTTACACTCTGACAGTAAAATATGTTAAATCTTGAAAATGTTAGGTTATACAAGTACTCTCATACAATATACAGAAGACTCACTAATGTTAATATCATAGAATAGGATAATTCGTGTATTCATTTTAAAACTTGTAACACCAATAGTAATAGGTAACCTTATTTGTAAGTATGGCAACCCGATATTTTATACGGGATCCAATGTTATATTGTAACGCATCAATTGCTACGAATGTTGACAAAATTATGGATTTTTATTTACGGAATGTACATATTTTAGATTTTAAGTACGCTTGTCATAGGTATTACGAGCGTCTAGACAAATAAATGCGTATTCAAACTCGATTGTGTTTTATTAGAGACGTTCTTATAGAACGTAATTGTACAACTGTCGCAGGGAACGCGAATTGCGTGTGAACTTCCGATCAAACAGATATTGAGATGGTACAATTTGATAGTAATATAGTATGATAGGTGGTAGAACTAGCTCATCCGGGAAAGTACCACCGCCGCCCTTATAACCCGCCGTGAAGTAGATTTTATCTTTCCGTTGAAGAGGTGCGGTTGCCGGCCACACTTACAGCGAGTTGACCATTTTAATTCTCAACATTAGTGAAACACCTACGTATGACCTCAGGTAGAACTTGTTTTGTTTGCGGTTAGATATGGGTGTTCATGGGCTGCAGTGACCACTTAAGATCAGGTGACCTGCATGCTAGATTGCTACTATTGAAATATATAAAAAAAATATAGTATTTACGGAACTCGCCATAATCGTAACGTTTCTTACAGTATTTAATAATATCTTTATGATAACGTATTTGCGAAGTTTTTGTGTGCAAGTACCTAATTGGATTGTATCCTGGAATTATAGACATTTAAGTAAAAATGTATAATTATTGGCTATAGACTTGACACGTCCCTTGGGACTCGTATACGCCTATGTACGTAGATTTTGAATTTTAGTCGTGTGTCTGCGTTTAACTATAATTATTAAAGATATAGTTTTAAGTCGAATAGTTTTTCCCCAATATCTCATCCAAATCCGTTCTAAAGTTGTTTACAGACAGTAACCCCAGGTCTTTCTTCATTATTATTATCATACTCCTACTACTACTGATCCTACTAGTGGGCAATATTCAGAATGACATAGTTTAGACCTAAGTAATTATTGATAATGAACATATTGTCATTTGCCTAACGAAGGATTAATCCAATTTTAAATGGTATTGTGGCAGAAATTGCTAAAAATTCTGAATTCAAGGCTGAAGATAGAAAACAAAAAAAAATACGATATAAACAAATTTGACGTTGACAGGGTCTTCACGAGTCTGAAGTGAAAGTGACAGTTTGACAAAGTGACAAATTGATTCTGAAGAGTCGAGAAGCCTTTTGATTGTTTTGTTTTTATAAATATTGTGATAAAATGACAAAAACCTGTTGTGTGTGCAGAAAAATCTCGGTGACGGGGGACACTAGTCGAAGTTTTCACAAGTAAGTGAATCTATGCGCGATTTATTGGTGGCTACTCATTATCGTAACTAGGATACTGTTCTGGTGGGGGAGCAATCCTCCCTGTAATTATCGGGCGTTTTAATAATTAATATTAAATGCGCTTCCGCTTAATGATCCCCTATTTAGAGACTGTCCCAGGAAAGTGATCAAATTGGTGGTAGAACCTTTCGTGGTTCGACTCCGGGAGTGTCATCGCGACTACTATTTCTGCCTTACAACAGAAGTAGCCAATGCTGCGTATTGTGATTTAAAGGGCGTGGCAAAGGTAACTCACATGGAACGTTCCAACACAATAACAAACAGGCGTTGTTGCCTCTGAGGGCTCAGTCCTCACAGATTTATTTGTCTGCTCTCAGAGTCATAACGAATCAATACGTTGTACGGCAGTACGACTTCACTCTTATTTGCTATTGGTTATGGATGTCCATGGGTGGTAGTGCCCACTTATTAGTCGGACAACATGCTCTATATATACTAAAAAAAGAAAAGTAATCTTGCCAAGTGCCTATTGTACCTGCTCAAAATTCTGAGGCAGTTATCAGAAAAGTCTGAAGAAGGATCAGTCCTCGCCACCATCCCTTAGTTAAGAGTTACTCAAATTTAATGGAATTGACAGCAAACAAAGCTTTTATTGTTCCCAACATGTATGGCATGTATGATTTTGGCAGTTTCTACTGAGAAATAAAGAATAATACTCAGTGGACCTATAGTCAAAGAGCATCGCAGTAAAGTGGCTAAAGTTCAAGGAGTTGCTTTGTAATTCAATACTGTGAATACCCTTGTTGAGCTACATGCTGTAACTATATAAGCTCTGAGGTTGCACAAGATCAATCTGGGTTAGGCATAGAGCAGCATAGTTACCACAATATCTGCCTGATCATATATCTGCCCAAAACCTTCTACATGAGAGATCAAATCAGTTGCCACATGGACCAAGGTGATCAATGAGTTGTTTAGTCTATCGCATTGGGATGTGTGGTTGTCAGTTACACTTATGAGCAAGGTGACTATCTTAGTCCTCAGGAATAGTGATGCACCTAGATGTGGCCTCAGATAAGGCTTCAGTCCTATTTGAGTTAGATGTAGGTGTCCATGGGTTGCTGTGATCACCCTACACCAGGTGGATTGTATGCTACTCTCCAAATATTAAAAAATTGTGACTTTTGACAAGTTTTTATGACAGGGCATCACAGTAAGTGATCATAAATACATGTTTCAATTCATGACATGCATATAAGTAGATTTGAAAACGGAAATCATTTTTGTTTTTGGTTACACAGATTTCCAGTAAACGAGGACATAAAAAAACAGTGGATGAATGCATTAGGAATATCTAAAGTAACAGTGAGCTGTACTGTATGCAGTGACCACTTCACACCAGACTCTTATCCTGATCCAACTGATGGGCTAGGACAGGTAAAGAGATTGTTAAAAACTGCAATACCGGTCAAGAAAAATGGATTTAATAACACCAAGAGAAATGTTAAGGCAACAAATGGTGTTCAAACGGTATATAGCAAACAGAACAAAAGAGATGACAGCAAAATGTGTACACGTCAAAGTGTGTGTAGGTAAGCATTGTTTTTTCTTAAGCTTATGATAGTTATGCTGTCTGTCTATCCATCTGTATTTTTAAGATATACATCTTTGAACCATTATAGACAGTCGAACTTTTCACAGAGTATGTAAAACTGTGGTATATACTCTAAGAAATTTGAAAAAAAAAAAATTTTTTTGTAGAATATCCGCCATAATAATACCTATTATATATTATAAAAAAAAAAATAATTTAATACTGATTATATTATAACACAAATTTATCAACAAACTTTGTTTTTATAATCTTGGCACGATCATACTACCTACCATGAACAAATCGGCCAACTGTTTGGGCTTGCACCAAGGAGCCAGGACTGTATGAAAGAAAATAATTTTTTTAGTGGTAAATGACTCAAATATTAAGATGGTTCTTCCGGTGAAGTTTTTTTTTTTTATATCAAGTAAAGAACAGATAGATTTAATACATCACCCGTCAATTTTTTTATATTTTGTAACGAGTACTCACGCTTTGCGGTTTTTGAATTGAATCATAATTATTTAAAATCATATATCACCCGTCAAATAGAAAATTGTCATATTTTTAGAACAAGTTTTCATATTTTCATGGTAAAATTTATTGTGATGTTGAATTGGGAGTGCCCTACGAATTATAGAAAATCTACAAAAAATACAGTGCATAAGTATAAAGTACACATGCGCCATCTGGTACTGATATCACAAAACTAAGAAGGTGAAACTTTTTATGAAAATATATAAAGAGGAAATTCGAAATATCAAGAAGATGAAATATTTCACTTGGGTCACTTTTCTGTTTAACTGATGTGTTGCTGCAAAGAACTGCAAAACAGCATAGAGCAGTCTTAGCTGAAGTCAATCAGAGATGCATTGTTATCCTGGAGAACTAGTCTAGTAAGTCTGCATTATAACAACCTTTAAACCAGAATACAACTGCTCCGACATTACTGCTAGTAGGTAGGCAATAAATGGTAGAACGATTCGACCGGGAAGGTACCACCGCCCTCATAATCCGCCGAGAAGAGATTCTAGTTTTTTGATAAGAGAGGTGTGGTTGTTGGGTACAGTTACATGAGAGGCTATATTACCATCATCTCAGAAGTAAGGTAGTTATGATTCTACTAGATCAAAATATATATTTATCCCTGTTTGAAGTCACATGTGAATTTTCATGTGCTTCTGTGACCACTTAATGTCAAGTGGCCTGCGTCAAGCGTGCTTTGCTTCTAATATAAAACAATAACAGCATATGTTGCAAATGTATATTATTATCATGTTGATAAAGTATTATTTATTGTTTTATTTTTAGAACAAGACTGAGAAATACAAATGGGAATTACAACACATTCTACAATTATGATGATCAGAGCTGTTCCAATGACTCCTCGGCACACTCCACGGATGAGAAGATGTATATGAATAACATGAGAAGCAAGTCGAAAAGGTTTGTCTTAATATCATCGTTAATCTGCATGCAGTGACAGCGTAGTGGTTAAGGTTGCAGTCTTTTGGACACCTACGCCGGAGGTTCCAACCAGCACGCACCTCTGAGTTATCGAAGTTATGTGCATATTCGAAAATAATTATCACTTGCTTTAAAGGTGAAGGAAAACATCGTGAGAAAATCTACACATCTGAAAGTTCTTTGTAAAGTTTTCCAAGATGTGTGAAGTCTATCCATCCGCATTTGGACAGCGTGGTAGATTTCTCCTTGGCCTCAATCTTCTCATTCTGAGAGCAGACTCGTGCCCAGCAATGGGACATTAATGGGTTGATGATGAATACTGCAAGCCGATTTTTTTTATTTTATTAGTGAGATATTTTTGTCTGTGATCATTACCGTTTTACAAAGTAAAGCAATGGCGGTGGGCAGCTGCACGAATGACCGCTAGTGGCTAAATTTCATTTGTGCTTTCGAGCTGCGGAGGGCACGGTAACCTGTCGATCGCAGTTGCTATCATTGGATAGGAGTCCTTAAATGACGTCGGAAGCCTCATAGACGGTTTCAAAAATTCTACACGGGTTGGCCAGTAACCCATAGTGTCCTCAACTAGTGTAATCTGGATTGGAGCAGCATGATCGAGTATCACCCACGGCAGAGTATGTCATACGACAAAAAACTATTTTGCTTACACTCTTAATTTATTTTTAAACGCTTTCTACACACATAACCCCGCTAATGATTCCCTGTCTAGTGGGTGCTGTGGATACATACAAAGGCGAAGACATAAACGCCCAGACCCAGTTAATTTAAATTCATTATTTGCCGGGCTGGGAATCGAACGTGGAACCCTCTGCATGTCAGACCGGTACGATAACCGCTGCGCCACGCGGGTCGTCGATTGCGTTTTCACAGATTAATAAGATACATTTATTAAAAGTTTTGCAAAACTACGATCACTTTTAATTAATTTAATAATTATTATTATTTTATAGGTGGTAGAACTTATAGTTCGTCCGGGGAAAGTACCATCGCCGTCTTGTTAATCTGCCGTGAAGCAATTTATGTGTTTCGGTTGGAGGGATGCGGTTTCCGGCACACTTACAGTGAGGCAACCATGTCAGTCTTCAGGAGTAGTGACGTATCTAAGTACAACCTCAGATAGAACTTCAGTTTTGTTTGATGTTACGTATCCATGGGTTGCAGTGACCACTTAACATCAGGTCTGCACGCTCGTTTGGTACTTTTCAAACATAAAAATATATATTCTTTCAGGAAATTATCGACTGCCAACGTGCCGTCATCAAATATTAGAAGAATGTTTCGGTTTCGAGACGGCAATGAAACAAAATACCTTTGCCGAGAAGAATTTGTTACTGAGGAAGCATGGAACAAGTTTCTAAGACTAATGCTAATGAACAGACAAAAACTAGAGAACCGCCACCAGAGGATGAGCATAAGAAAGAAAATTATGGACTCCGATCAACATCAAAACGAAGATAGCAATGAGATTGAGGATGAAGCCTATGACCCTGAAAAGTTTTTAGAAGTCATCCTTAAGGAGTAAACCCAAATTGATGGGAGGACAAGTGGAACTGTGCTAATGTTAATTTTTAACATTTTTGTGTATTGACATGCAATAGTTCTACTGATGAGGCATCTTTGTTCTATTATCGAGCGCAACAAATTTCTACGATAGATGTTTCTCTGAAGAACTGTGTGGAATTCGTGTCTGTGTCGGAATCCGAGTTGTGCCGCTGCGGTTGGAAATAACTTTGCAGGGTTCAACTGAGGTACATCCGTCACATCTATTATTACTTAATTATCATTAATATTATATTAGGAATAGGGGATAGCTATATTATTAAATTGCAATAATTTTAATAGAAATAAATGTATTTATTTTTCAAATTGAAAATTTTGATATCTGTTTCGTAACGCTGGATGGCGCCAAAATTCAATTTTAGAATTGCGTTTTGGCGCAATCATTAACAGTCTGTGTTCGTTATGACGTCTTCGAATAAATGCGTGTTTAATAACAATTAGATTTTCTCTCTAATTTTAAATGTTCGTTATATTGTGTCTAAGTATTTTAGTAGATTAATTTTCATAGTATTACTATTTTAAAATATATTATTTCTATTCGTTATGTAGTATGTTTTTTTCTAATAGCTTTGCTGCCCAATCTAATATCCTCTCCAAGAAACAAATTTATCACATTAAAACTATATTTATTCTCCTACTTGTAAGTAAGTAGACGTACCCAAAGTCATGAAATTCTGATAATATGAATTATGGCATCCCATCCTGAAAATCCGGGTTACATCCCAGGCACTTGCGTCTTCAATTGCCAAGCGTCCAAACGTACTCAAAGTGATGACTTTATTCATCTTCGAGAACATAGAGAATTCTCAGGCATGTAAGTTTTCATTATTAATTTCTAATAAGCATACAAATTCAAAACATAACTATGCTTATAATTACATAGGTGCATTTCTTGTATAAAGTGCATTTTACTTATTATCGGATACTATCATGAACAATATCTTTAATTATAATTACAATACATCTATTTAGCTCATCGTAATCCATAGCGTGTATGACGTAGAAATGGCTGAACATGTATATTTCAATATTGCTACTCTAAATTACATATTTAAAAAAATACATACAACAAACAAGTCGACGTTGACAATGACAATCTATTTTTTGACATTGACATACGATATTGACTGCTGTGTATTTGCTAATACTAAACAGTTAATATTATTGTTTTGAAAATTTGTTGAATAATTGAGGATCTTTTTGATTAATTTATTGTGTATAGAGAGAATGGCATGTAGAAAGCACCCGATTTCGGGGGATAATACCAGAAGTTTTCACAAGTAAATAGACGGTTGAAGTCGTTTTTAAAATGATAGCTGTGCAGTTTCTAAGAATTAACATTTTATATGTTTAAGGTGTTAAACTGTGATAGTGGTTAAGATTCCGGCCTCTCACACTGAGAGTCCGGTACACACCTCTGATTTTTCGAAGTTATGTGCATATGAGAGATTAATTATCACTAGCTTTAACGGTGTAGAAAAACACCGTGAGGAAACCTGCAAACCTAAAAGTTCATTGTAAAGTTCGAAGGTGTGTGAAGTCTATCAAGCCTCTCTATGCCAGTGCTTTGGACAATGGCCTAACCCGTAGCATTCTGAGTGGAGACTCATGCTCAGCAATGAGACATTAAATAATGGGTTGATGATGATGATATTTAAGATGCCAAGTAATTTGCTAGTATAATATAACCCCTCATTAGTCTGTGCTGGCACCATGGACACTTTTAAAACAGGTCATGCGGAGGCCATTATTAAAATCAAAATTTAAAAGTGTAGATCTGATAATCCTTTAAGTTTTTCATTAGTTTTTTTTTTTTAAATGACACTGATTAATTGTTTCAGTTTTATTAACCGATTCATGGAATATTTGATAAATCTCATTGTTAAATGGGGATTTTTTTATTGCATAAGTCTGGCTACAAATACATCTAATCTTTTTTATAGTTTAGTCCTTTATCAGCATTAAATTAAAATGTACATATATGTGTCCCCTCAAAAGTAATCATTGATATTAATAGGTTTTTCTTTTAGGAAGTTGTCTACAACTAACATAAGGGCATTGGATATTAAAGGAATGTTTCGGTTTTGAGATGGTGTTGACACAAAATACATTTGCGGGGAAGAGTTTGTTACTGAGGATGCATGGAACAAGTTTCTCAGACAGATATAGGCGAAGAATGGAAGGTGTGCATCAAGGGATATGTCGACGAAAGAAAATGATAGATTCTGGTCAAGATCTCAATCAACAGAGCAAAGAGGATAATGGATGTGACTCTAAGAAATGTCTAGAAGTAGTTCTGAAGGAGTGAGAGTTATGCCAGTCATGTGAACGATGACAAGATATTGAATAGCAGAGGTGTTTAACACTATCTCATACACTAGAGTTGCAGGTTTGGAATCCCGGAAGAAACTTGTGGGGCTATATGTTATGTGAATGTACTGGTTTCGCTCAAGCCTAAAGGTAAGAAAGGTTGTTGAGGAGGGTATAGTTATAATTATACTGCTAGTAGATGGCGGTACTAGATTAGTACAAGACAGCTTTTGAATTATTTTTGTGTTTGGAACAGGAAAAAATATGATTATTATAACATTTTACTGAGGAAAATACATGAGGGGTTTGAAATGTCAAGTTTTATTTATTTCACACATAATGTATAGGTGATACTAATAATTCTGGTAAATAAAATTTATGAGAACGATTTTTTTAATTTTGATGTTTCATTATCATATCGATTTAAGAAAAAAATCATGATATCCATTAGTATTATGCGATTTTCTGGTTATAGTTTTATGGAGAAAATGTAATTTGAAGAAGGTAGGCTTTTAAAAGTGGTAGTAGTATTTACTCTATTACAGAAAATAATTTATATTATCTCATATCATGTAAAAAGTATTTTTTGAAGTGACACCGTATTTTATCATTTTGGATTGAAGAATTCTAGCGTCAAGTGACGATTTTATCACGAAAGTACCGAGCAACATGACCGTATGACATAACACTGTTAATTGTTACTGTATTCTGGTTTGAAGGGTTTAGGAATACTTACAAAAGATGACATAACTTAGTGTCTTCAATGGCAGTAACGCATCTGTGGCCGAGTTTAGGTAGAAGTTCGATTCTATGCAGGGTTAATTATAATTTCTATTCACATGCAATAATGCACATGTACTACGATAATGTTTTTTTTTAAATATGGTTATGAGTGGATACGGCTTAGTATTTAATACAATATGTGACATTTGATAATCTCGATTGGTTTTATGGCTTGCACATTTGGGAACGTCTATGTATCGTTGTACAGCGATTTGATATTGTATAACTATCATAGAGTTTTTTTTAATTGATTTGTGTCGCTGTATGTTTAAAAGGCTTTTGTTTCACTGTTGTCTTATTTTAATTTGCTTAGGATTAGAATGAGCATCGTTATGCTGCGATTTGATACAGTAGCCATTATAGGGTTAGCGTACCTACTCCTTTGCTACTGCAAAAAAAGTAATGACAGCCTAGTGGTTAAGATTCCGGCCTCTCACCCTGGGTGACCAGGGCTTCACACACCTTCGGGAACTTCATAAAGAACTCTTAGAGAAGTAGGTTTGCTCACCGTTAAAGCAAGTGATAATTTGTTTCTAATACGTAAATAAATTTGAAAAAATAGAGGTGCGTGCGTGTTCGAACCCTGAACCACTAGTGAGAGGCCAGAACCTTAACCACAAGGCTATCACTAAGCTCCTATTATAATTAAAATAATTTCAATAGTGTACAATGGTTTTCTTAATCGTAATATTCGAGGGCGGAAAGTGCTACCCCTCTAAAGCACTTAACCACCCTCTAACGTAATCCCACGCACTCGGCCACGCTATCGTATTTCTTTTAATAACACTTGTAGCCGTGGCCCACTTTAATACCACAATTTCTTTTTATTGCCACAATATATATTTTTCTCATTTCATATTTCTAAATTTGACTGTACTTATATTTCTTTGTAGTTGACTTTGTGATTTGCTTACGGTTAATATTTTTGAAGCTTTGCGACTAGTCCTCAGGACTAACGACCGTATTTGTAAAGAAGTAAAAGTGTAGACTTAAGTAAGAATCACTATTTAAGCAACCATTTTTATTTTAGAAAGTTAGCGCTGTCAAAAGTTAGAATCCCCTCAAGACTAAGACGCATCTAGCTTGATTCATTATGAATGACAACTGTTGTAAGCGTTTCATTGATAAATGATACATGTAGTCTGACTAAAATTTGATTGTAAAATTCCTTTTGTTCTAATAAATATAATTTAATTCTTTGTATTTAGGACTAAGACACAAAGGCTCTTTGGTACTAAGTGGTCACCCACCATAAATAGGACGGGGTCGACCAAAGTTGCTTTGTTATCCGTAAATTAAGTTAAATCCAATATTGGTATCTCAGCCTTTACGCCGCTGTTATAACCACGCCAGATGCTGCCACTCGCCCTCGCCCCACTTGAAGAGTTCAACCATCTTCGCTTTTTCCATAGGCTGTTGGTCTAATAGCTGGTAGAACTACAGTTCGTCCGGGGAAGTAATAACGCCGCCCTCACAGCGAAGCGAGGCGACCGTCTTAATCCTGAAAAGTACTGACTAATATAGGACTACAATCCTATTTGAGGTTAGATGTGGGTGTCCATGGGATGCAGAGACCATTTAACATCAGGTAGCCTGCACGATCGTTCGCTACTCTTCTAACTTATAGAAAGAAGTCAGGCGCAGTCGGGAGTTGGATGTGTGAGCGCTAGTGGCTAAATTACATGCGCGTTTCCGTGCTTCAAGACCACGTTAAGCCGCCGATCGATTGTTATCTTTGGATAGTAGTCGTATAATTTTGTCGGAGACATGGTGAGCGTTTTGAAAACATCCGACACGGAATGGCCACTAACCCGTATTTCCACCAATCCGCTTCAGAGCAGTGTGGTGGAGAATACTCTAGCCCTTTCCCGAAGAGCCGC
>DWKL01001109.1:0-15564 GCA_018249415.1 Phareas burnsi | reverse complement strand
GAAAGTTCTGTCATTTGTTGGATGCCGTCACAATCCGCCGTGAAGCACTTGTGTTTCGGTTGGAGAGGTGCGGTTGCCGGGCACTCTTTCAGCGAGGCGACTGTCTTAGTCATTAGGAGTAGTGACGCATCTAAACCCAACTTTAGATAGGACTTCAGTCCTGTTTGAGGTTAGATATGAGTGTTCATGAACTGCGATGACCACTTGACATCAGCCACCCACTAAACAGTGGGGTTGGCTCGACTATATGTTTGCGCATTGTATTGTAATATTTTAATTAATAATATGATACTATGTGTAAATATAAACAGTCACCGGGAGGTATTCCTCTTCTGAGAACAGGCCCGGGCAAAGGCCCATACAATCCTTCCCCCTTCTCCCTCTCCGTGGTGCAATAGTGCTGTAGGATATGAGAGTCCAGGCACGATAGGACCTTCTCCTTTCCATTCCACTTAACATTAAATGGCCTGTATACGCAATTGCCACATATGGGGGGTCGAGAATAAAGCATGCGGCCCAACAGTGGAATACCTTAAGCGTGATGTTCTTGAGTAGAGAGTCCTCGAGAACAGCTTGCAAGCGTCTCGCTACTTCCAGCGCCAGCTCCGGTGCGAGGCCGTCCGTGTCTCCCCCCCACAAAGCCGCCATCGCCCCTCCTCCCAGACGTGCTATCTCCTTCTGTAAGATGATCAATTGAGCTGTAGAGCGAGAGGATGGGTTTGCATCTCCAGAAAGAATATAAACCGACTCTTGTTTCCAAATTTCTTTTATATCTGAAAGGTAGCAAGAGAGCCTGCAGGTCACTACAGTCCATGGAGTTATTCAAAGCCCTTTTTCCAACTTGTCTTCAGCGTTAGTAACGCGTCTGTACTCAACCTTAAGTAGGATCAATCCTATTTGGGTTTAGCTCTGCTTCTTCTTTTTCTTCTATCTTAAAATTCAACTAAGAAAATTTGCTCGTTTCGACTTGTAGAAGAGTAGACTTGTTTTATAAATTATAAGGGTTGTAATAACAATAATTGAATTGAATTTACCTTTGTTAACCTCCGTTGCGGCTAGTTGTCAGCGTGAACAATTAAATAATTTAATAGATAAAATGATGTACATTTATATGTGTTCGGCAATTGAGTAGGTGACCGCTAGCGATTACATTTCATTCAAATTCAAACAATAATTGTTTATCGCAAGAGAGTGAAAAATAAAGGAGCTGCTCTACCGGAAAAAGAAGAATAAGGTAAGAGGGAGAATGACAAGAGAAGGGTATGGGCGCGGGGGAAAAAGGAACAGAAAGTAATATGAAAGAGAAAGAGGCGGAGAGAAATTGGAAAAGAAAATAGAAAGGAAATAAGATAAAGCAGAAAAAAGAAGATGAAGATGGAGATAAAGTAAAGAAGAAAATGGTAAGAAACACCCTCGAAAAACAAGATAAGGAAATGGTAAGGATGAGATAAAAGGAAGAGATGGCGGGAATGCGAAAAAGGCAAAAGTAAAAGGAACGAAAACCGTTGGTTGAATAAGAGAGCACTATATATACCTTGTGGGCGTCGCTGTGTTGCGACGCGAGTGCGCCCGCGGGCATGTTGGGCAACAGGTGCCTCAGCAGCTTGGACTTGCCGCGCAGCTCCTCCGTGAGGTGGCGCGCGTGCTCCTCGAGGAACTCGCAGCGCTCGGCGCGCCGCGCCGCCGCCCGCTGCAGCGACACGATCCGCTCGATCAGAGCCTGCCGCTCGGGCAGCGGGCCGGCGGGCTACGTGATAGTGTCACCATTGGCATCAAACATACACACATACAAATAAAAAATTGAATTGTATAACTGGTATAATGCACAATAAGCGATTTGCTAATTGCCGATATTTTGACCCAGTTGCATGGATTGTAGGTCACGTAACACAATTACACCGTTACACAATTAAAATATATTAGCTTCAAATCTTAAACAAACAATCAAACAAACATACAAACGTATGCGTACTAGAAATGATTATAGCCGCCTCGCTTGTGAGTACAACCGCAGCTCTAATAAACAGGAATACCTTCACGACGGATTCTGTGGGCGGCGGTGGTACCGCACGGGTTGGACGTTCTATCACCTATCAAACTACAGAATTACCATATTATTTATAATATTGCCATAAATAAGGATTTGTATTTAGTCACACCAATAAAGGAGTATGTATACCATTCATTTATTTATATTATATTCATGATAGGTGGTAGAACTATAGTTCGCCCGGGCTAGTACCACCGGCGCCTTCACAACCCAGCGTGAATCAGTTTTTGTGTTTCGGTTGGAGAGGGGTAGACGTAGCACTTACAGCGAGGCGACTATCTTAGTCCTCAGGAGGATGACGCATCTGTGTACGACTTCAGACAGAACTTCAGTTTTGTTTGAAGTTAAATGTGTCCATGGACTGATCATTTAATATCAGGTGGCCTGCACGCTCGTTTGCTACTCTTTTAATATATAAAAAAAAGAACTCCCAGATGTATGTTTCCTCTCGACGTTTCCCTTCGCCATTAAAGTAAGTGATAATTAATTTCGAATACTCACATAATTTCGAGAAATAAGTACCTGTGGAATTCGAACCGTGAGCACTGAGCACTCTCAGCCTGAGGCCGGAATCTTTACCACAGGACTATCTCTACTTAAAAACTATTGAATTTACATAAACAAATGAAGTACTACTCAAACATACTATATAACAAGACTACATACAATTATTATTCGTTGCTATCGCCCAAATCTACTCAACATTTCTTATTTACAATTTAATATATCTAAATATATCATTGCTTCTCAAAGTAGCGGTTCTGATCCCCCGCTTATGTAGGTTTAATGTGACATCAAAATGGGGGTTCTGATCCTCCGTTTAAGTGGTTATTGGTGTGAGCGAGGTTGTAGTGGTGTACCTAGTTTTAAGTTAGTGACAAAACGTGGCTTGTACCAAACACTCGTGTTAGTAATTAATTCCTCCTCCGCGCACTTCACACCTCAAGGTCGAAATGGGGATTCTGATCTCCTGTTTATCTGGGTTAGTCGTAACGGTTAACAAATAATATAATAGCACGGAGAATATTACAATATAAAAACTGTTTTATTGATGTGGTAGAAAGATGCCGGTCTCTCAAGTGGGCGGTCCGAGGCTCGAACCTCCATTCACTTATACGTTTTCAAAGTTCAAAGTTGTATATAGGTATTAGAAATTAATTATTGCTTTAACGGTGAAGGAAAACATCGTAGGGAAACCTGTACGCTTGAGTTTTCTGCAAAGTTCTCAAGGGTTTCTGAAATGTACCAATCCACAATTAGGCAGCGTGCTGGACCATGGTCTGACCCTTCTCGTTCTGAGAAGAGACCCGTGCCAAGCAATTCGACAATAATAAGTTTACCATAATCTATAAACGGATTGAAGAAAAACAAAAACAGAAAGAGATGGTATGGTGCTAACAAACAAAAAATAATAAGTCTATGAATCGAGAATTACTTTGAAATCACAGACACTTTAATTGTATTTAATCTAATAAGATTATACAAATATGTACAAGAGCAAGAAATTCTAAAAAGGAACTTTGTATGTGTCAGTATGCCTAATTGGTGTACAAATTAGTATTTGTATTGTGTATTGTATTGGCGGCGTACTGCCTGAGTTAATCTATCAAACGCCCAAAGTAACATAGTTAGGGGCCGGAGTGAATTGAAATTCGTCTGACATGATAATAAAAAGGTTGAGAAACAATGATCTACATCGATGATACAACGTCAAACCTTTCCACAAATAACGCTGAGGAGACTTGAACATTTGATCTGTGGAATTAAATATCCATTAAGGGTCCATTTAGAAATATCCTAGCTCCAACCCTTTTTATGTCCCACTGCTGGGCATGGGTGTCTTCCCACAACTGGGGACGGTCTAGAGCATACTCTACCACGCTGCTCCAATAAGAATTGGTGGAGATATGGGTTAGTGGCCAACCCACGTCAGATGTATTCAAACCATCCACAAGGCCTCCAACAAGATTTAACGATTGCTATCCAATGATAACAACCAGAACAGACGATTCGTGCCCAAGGAATGTCCTTATACGATCGATATTTGCTTAATTTTTACATGAAATTGTATACTTTTATGAGATCAATTTAAGTTATAACCTATTAGGCATTGAACTATGTTTTGTGTATGATATATTATAGTGAATATGTGGTAGGACTATAGACCTTAATTCTGAGATGCAAAATTCTGGGTTCGATGATCGGAATTCTAAATTCATCATTTAGATGTCTACCTGAGTTATATAAAAACATCGAAATGATGAATCATCTGCTCGCGGTCTGGGTGTTTGTGCGTCAATGACACCCATGAGTGTGGGAATATGAGTTATGGAAGCGTTATCTTTATTTTTATTTAATAAGTAACAAGGATTAATAGGTGGTAGAACAATAATACATTTGGGGAAGTACCACCGCCGCCCTCATAATCCGCCGTGATGCAGTTTCTGTGCTTCGGTTGGAGAGGTGCGGTTGCCGGGCACACTTACAGCGAGGCGACCATATTAATCCTCAGGTGTAATGCATCTATGTACGACCCCAGGCAAAACTTCAGTTTTCTTTGAGGTTAGATGTGGGTGTTCATGGGCTGCTGTGACATGACAGGGACTGCACGCTCGTTTGCTACTCTCGAAACATAACAAAACACGGCCGCCCTCATAACCCTCGCTTGTGTGTCGGTGCGGCTCCATGTGCCTTCCAGAAGACATGGTCATGCTGTTAAACCTGTCATCATAAGACTTACATGCTAATAATAATATTTCGCACACATATCCATACATGCATACGCATACCTGTACGTCGGGTAACGGCTCCGCATGGCCGTTGTGCAGTCGGTCGTCCTGACCGCTCTCCCCGCTACTCAGCGACGTTATTGAACCTTGAATTGAGTTTGTTTATCTTGTTAAGAATTACATATAGATAGATATCATTATCATCACCATCAACCCATTTAAGTCCGACTGCTAGGCGCGGTTCTCCTCTCAGAATGAGAAAGGTTAAGCCATAGTACACCGCACTGGGCAAATGCGGATTGGTACACTTCACACCCCTCCGAGAACTTTATAAAGTACTCTTAGGTATGCAGGTTTCCTCACAATGTTTTTCTTCACCGTTAAAGAGATTAATAGTTCATTTCCAATACGAACATAACTTCGAAAATCTGACGTGGGTGCGGCATTCGAACTCCGGACACCCAGCGTGAGAGGCCGGAATCTTAACCCATAGAATATAATTGCTTTTACGTATATATAATACATACATATTATTGTACATTATTTCTATATGAGAAGAGTAGGAAACGAGCGTGCAGGCCACTTGATGTTAAGTAGTCAGTACAGCCTATGAAAATATAGATAGGACTATTACCTTACCTACGTACAATCTCAAACAAGATCATAGCCCTATCCGAAATCCCAGGCAGATGCGTTGCTACTCTTGAGACTAAGATAATCGCCTCGCTGTAAATGTACCGACAGCTGCACCCGTCCAATCGAAACAGGATTTGCTGTACGGCGAATTGTGATGGTGGCGGTGGTCCCTCCCCGGTCGAACTGTAGTTCCACCACCGATAAAAGCATGTTCCAAGCCTCGCCCAATTGTGGAGAGACACCTGCGCCTTGTATACTCGTTACAACATTATAGTAATATAGGATATCTATTTTGAACTAAACTACTTTCAGATATCTCAGAGAACAAATTGACAGTTGTCAAAAATGCAAATGAGCGTGCAGTCCACCTAATGTTAAGTGGTCACTGCAACCCATGTATCCACATCTAACTTCAAACCAAATTGAATTTATGCCAAGGTAGTACAAAGATGCATTACTACTGTGAACTAAGATGGTCGCCTCGCTGTAAGTGTCGGTAACCACACCTCTCCGACCGAAACTAAAAATTGCTTCACGGCGGATTATGAGGGCAGCGGTGGTACGTTCCCAGTGAAACCATACAAGTTCTACCACCTGTTAAATGCTTTCAGAAATCTCAGCGAACAAATAGACAGTTGCTCATGTTAACATTAGATCCCATACAAATTGTCATCGATTTGACATTAAAACTGTAAATTTTTTCTCCAAGACTTGTGGCCGTAGTTGCCGACGTCTCACCAGTTCTAGTTGACGTAACATCGTTGACATTGGGTTGAGATAGTTTTGATTCCAGCTGTTCTACGCGTTTCATCGCACGGTGGAGTTCCCGGTTTAGTTCCTGGAATTTTAATACTTATATTAATGAAGTTATACTTCTTTTGGCACGTTATGAAAATCACATGAGAATTGATTTTTTTATAGTATAAAGTAGTGATCGCTTAGTGAATCGGTATCTCGTTCGGGATTGGGTTGAAATCCCGTATGCACCTCAAATTTTTCAAAGATATATACGTATAACAAATTTATTATCACTTGCTTTAAGGGTGAAGGAAAACGTTGTGAGGACATCTATACAATCGTCGAAAATGTGTGAAGTCAACCAATCTGCACTTGGCCATGATGGTCCATGGGCTAGCTCTTCTCATTCTGTGAGGAGATCCATGTCCAGCAGTGGAACAGTCACAGGTTAGTGATGACAAAAGTAGCAAACGAGATAGGAACCTGATCGGGAGTGGTCCCCACCACCCGTGGACATACATAGCCAATCAAATAGGTTTCGAGTTCTAAGGTTAACTAAATGCATTGATTGCTATTCCTAACGACTAAGCTAGAATGCTTTATATTAGTATCTCCGACTCTCTGATCTCTCATCGTTCAAAACAAAACACAACAGCTTTTAACAATGTATTAGGAATCTGAAATAGCTGTGACGATGAAGGAGGGCGCTACCATCCTTATAATTAATTAGCAATAATTTCGATTTGACGACGTTCCGACCATCTTAGTCCTAAAGAGTTATAACCTTGGATAGGGTTTCAGTCATGTTTAACGTCAAAAGTGGGTGCCCATGGGATGCAGGGCGCTTACCAAAACTTATTTTTCAAAACGGTTCAGAGCGATCACAAAGTTTGACTCGACTTATACCTTTATGGCACTGGCGTGTTTCTTCTTCAGAACACCATTCTCTCCTTTCTCCCACTCCAGTTTCTTGCTCACTTCTGCAGCTTCCTCCGTCAACTCCGCGACCTGGAAACGGGGAAAGTGTTTATGTAATAGAAGCTTTTTTGTGTGAAAACTGTAGCAGACGAACGTGCACGTTATGTGGTTACTGTAGCCCATGGACACCCACATTTAACCTCAAACAGTGAACAGTGAAAACATGGTGATGAAACCTGCGTAACTGAGAGATTTTTGCCAATTTCTCAAGAGTGTATGAAATCTGTCAAGTCGCATTTGACCCACGTGGGAGACTATGGCCTAACTCTTCTCATACTTCTAAAAGACTTGATGAAAAAGGGTTGATCCGAAGCATTAAATGGCTTTAAAGCTTCGGATGACACGTTAAGCTGCGGTCCCGGTTGATAGGGTCGTTGAACCGTGTCGGGGGCCTTGTGTTCAGTTTGAACACATCCGACACGGGTTTGCCGCTAATTCATACCTCCACGAAACCGTACTGGAGCAGCGTGGTAGAGTATGCTCCAGGCTTGCTGCTGTCGTAGGAAAACACCCACGCCCAGCAGTGTGACATAAAAAGGGTTGTAGCCAAATTAATCGAATTTGCTCTGTAACATTGATTGAACTTATTATGGTCTTAGGGTCTTCCTCACATACCTTTCTCGCCAGCACCCGGTTCTCTCTGTTCCTGCGCTCGGTCTCGTCTTCGCACGCGCTCTGCAGCCTCGCGCACTCCGCCTCCAGCGTCGCCACTCGCTCGCGGAGCGACGCGTTGTCCGCCGCCAACGCTTGAGCCTGCAAATATAAAAAATTGTATAAGTGTATTTGTCATTTTCTAATTATTTCGCGGCTGCTGTCGCCACTATGTTCCTTCCCCTATTGTCATCACTTTATCCCTGCCCTGCTGTCCGCACATATCCCTCTTATTGCTGTTACTACTCTACCCCCCCGCAATCGTCACTGTCCCTTCCTTGCTGTCTTCTCCATTGCATCCCTCCCTCTGCTGTCGCTCCGTCTTTCCCCTACCACTATATCCCACTATACTTTCGATTATGACAATCGCAATGGATGAATGGATATCGCGTACTCGGTCGCAATGGTGATGAGAATATATAGAATGATGCGCGGTGTAGAATTATGATTACAAGAATAATGCAATGTACTCAAGCGCGATGGAGGTGTATGTTTTTTTTGTAAAAGAAAGAAAGTGTAGCGAACGAGCACGCAAACCATCTGGTGTTAAATGGTCACCGCGGCCCATGAATACCCATATCTAACTTCAAACAGGACCGAAGTTGTATTTGTGATCGTACTGTTACGAGGGAATTTGTGAAGGCCTTTTTTAAAAAAAAGGGTTTAATTAAAGACCCGTTTATTCCTAAGTCGCGAAGACCCTTAGGCAACCGTTCACGTCAAGATTTAAGAGCAGACTAACTAGTCGCTGGAGGAATGGACTAAATAAAGATAACCTAAACTGCTGACACGATAAGTCGGTTAGTCAGTCAGTGGGTGGTCAGCATGTGGTCAGCACAGCTACATACATAATAGGAGTATAACAGAACGTACATGAGTCACTTCTCCCCAGGTCTGAGACCGTCGCCCGGCTTGTAAATGACAACCACATCTCTTCGACCGAAATACAAGCATTGCTTCACGGCGAATTGTGAGGGCAACGATTGTACCTCGCCGGACGAGTAATTCTACCACTTATTACGAGAGTGATGGGCGTCACCTTGTGGTCGCAGTGCGCCGCCGCAGCGCGCTGGGCCACGTGCTGTGCGGTGAGGCGCGCCGCGTGCTCGAGAGCGGCGGCTTCGCGGCGGGCGCAAGTCTCCGCACGCGCGCGTTCACCGCCGAGTGCGTCCTCGGCGACGCGCGCGCGCTCTGCTTCCCTGCGGTAGAAAAAAGGATGTTTTAAAGCAGAAGTGTGGGATGTTAATGTCGTTTTGCGAATGTGAATGTGGGTGGGGCGAGTTTTCGGGAGGCAAATGTGCAGGTGTTATGTGGGCGAACGTGTGGGGACTTAAAGATCTTTAAAGATTTTAGTGTGTGGGGATTTAAGGACACTTAAAGATATTTATTATAGAGTATATTTTAATATATAGCAGTTGGATACAACTATGTCAGCATTACAAAATGTATGTGGTATAATTCCTCGCTGTTCCATATCCGTGACCATTAGAAACTAAGAACAAATATAAATAGATGTTAAGATGTATGCACATGGCGTTATTTGAGAGCGTATAACGACGAGCACGAGTGTATTTATAAATAAGAACACAATACAAAAGTGACTATGACCGCGGCGGCTAATATACGGAACAATCAGACTGTGCGTCGCGCAACACAATAGGCGTGTTTTTGTATGGCGGCACGCACCGTATGCGTGCGAGCCGCATGGGGGGCTAGGACAGTAAAACACGACAGGTGCGTTTGCCGCAGTCAAAGTGTTAACATAAGATGAGCTGCACGCTCGTTTGCTACTCTTAAAACATAAAAAAGGCAGTCGACGGGTGTGGGCTTACAATTGCGACAGTACCTCTGGAGCTGCGTGCTGAGCGTGTCCGCGAGCGCAGCCTGCGCGCGCAACGCCGCCAGCTCAGCAGCCTCTTCCTCCAGCCTCAAGTTGCTCTCCTTCAGCTTTTCCACCTGTAACAATTTTATTTATGTTTGAACAGCAGCAAAAGAAAATGCAGGTCACTTTTCATAAAATAAGTGTCAAACCTGGAGTCGATGTTAAGTGGTCACTGTAGCACGTGGACGCCCACATCTAACCTCAAACAAAACCGAAACTCTATCTGAGGTCGTACGTAAATGCGTTACTCCTGAGGACTAAGATGGTCGCCTCGCTGTAAGTGTGCCCGGCAGCCGCACCTCTCCGGCCGTAACACAAAAGGCGATGACGGTACGGCCCCAGACGAACTATAGCTCTACCACCTATAGAATCCCTATATTATGCCTCTTCGATCATTCTATGGTCACTACTATACTCACCTGTACGTTGGTGTGTGCGAGAGCCTCTCTAGCCTCGTCCCGCTCCTTTCTGCAAGTTTCCAGCTGCTGGGCAGCGCTCGACCAACGCTTCTCCAGTTCCTCCTTCTCGTGGCGACAGAGGATCAACGTTGCTTGACTTTCTTTTAACTCTGCTTCTGTAACATATAGTGCTTTATCTTCAGTTTGTTGTCAGTTGTTGCAGTGATGACCCGGTGGTTACGATTCCGGGGCTCGTGCTCCGATAATGATGATGATGATAATGATGATGGTGGTAGTGATGATGATGGTGGTGGTGGCGATGGTAGTGGTGGTGATGATGGTGGTGGTGATGGTGATGATGATGAATGACTTTATCTCCGTTACCGAATTGCTTCGCTTTAGCGGAGTCGGTCGCGTTGGCTACCGCCGTCTCGCGCGCCGTCTCCAACTCGGCGACCTGTTGAGCCAGCTTCTCCGCACGTTCAGAACTCTCCTGTGTTCGATACATTTCAAAACTTAATTTTAGTGTGTGTAGAGTGTGTCTCTTAAAATCCCTAGAAGCGCAGATAACGCCCGTGCTTGCATAGGCCGTAATCGATCTACATAGTTAAATGCCGTTGTACACGTTCGGGAGCTGGATGGGTAACCGCTGGTGCCTACACTTCACACGCTTCCGTATTTGGGAAGGCATTTGGGAAAGAAGGGTAGCAATCGTTAAAACTTGTCAAAGGTTATCGATCTGAAGACATCCGACACGGGTTATTAGGAAGCTTTTTGGGTGCTTTGATGACTTTTTTTATTATTTGTGGAGTGGACGAGCGTCCAGGCCACCTGATGTTAAGTCACTGCAGCCCATGGACACCCACATATAACACCAAACAAAACTGAAGTTCTATCTGACATCTTACGTATATGTGTTACTACTCCCGTGGACTAAAATGGTCGCGTCACTGTAACTGTGCCCAGCAACCACATCTGTCGAACCGCAACACAAGAACTGCATGACGTCGGATTGTGAGGCGGTGGTGGTGCCTCCCCGGTCGGACTATAATTCTACCGCCTATTAAACGACACGAGTTAGCCACTTATCCGTGTCTACACAAATCCGCATTGAAGTAGCAATATGGAGTATGCTCCGCGCCTCCCCCAGTAACGGGGAAAGATCTGTGCTTGGCATATCATAAAAAGAGTTGTAAGAATTTCCCCTTCAACAGCTAGACTCCGGAGACACCACTCTCTCCCTATATTTTGTTATAACAACAGTATTAAAAGCTGTGTTCTAGTTTGAAGGGCACGGTTTGAATCCCGCGCGCACCTGCAATTTCTCGAAGTTATGCGCATATTAGAAATTGATCATCACTCCCTTTAACGGTGAAGAAAAACATGCGAGTATTTTTAAGGTTCTAAAAGATGTATGAAGTCTACCGATTGGTCTACCGAAATCTACCAATTGGCCAGCATTGTGGACTACGGCCTAACCCTTCTCATTACGAGAGGAGACTTGCTCAGCAGTGGGGCAGTAATGGTAGATGATGACGATAATGATGCCATAAAAAAGATGAACAGAAATATCACATTTATTTTATTTAATAAATTTTGTACACAATACCCCATTGCTGGGTATGGCCCTCTCAGAATGTGAATGGTAGGCCATGGTGGACGAACTACAGTTCTACTTTCAAATTGTATACCTTATAAGCGTCCATCTCAACGCGCAGCTTGCTTTGAGTCCACTTGAGCCGTCCGTCCAGCTCGCGCGCCTCCTCGCGGAGCTTCGCCACCTCCAACTCGCTCGTCTTCAATTCATGACACTGGAATGTATGATCGATATCGATAAATTGCGGTTCCCGGACAATCGATCGAATTCATCAGCAAGCACCGCGTTGGAGCAGCTTAGTGGAGTGTGCTCCAGAACTCACCCAGTAATAGGGGGCACTCGTGCCAAGTATGCGACATAAAAATAGTTGCAGCTAAGACATCTAAACTACCGTTTCCCATATGGTAGGTCGCGACCCGGCCAATGGGCCACGAAATTAAAATACCGGATCGCAGACCTGTCTCTTTGTTTAATCAACCATACTTATAAATACAAGAGGCGTGTGGCATTTGTTGTGACGTATGATGCCCGATAGAGTTTTTATTTTCCCAACATGTACTAGCTGCATAAATATTTGGTGAGTTACAATAGGGAAACGTGAAAACCTGGGCCACAGTATAATGTACCCGTTTTTGTGTGTCCATGGCACTCACGGCACAGGGTATCTTGGGTTGGGGCTATTAGAGTACAAAAAGTTGTATATCACTTTAAAAGGTGGTAAATAAAACTTTTGATAGGCAGTAGAACTATAGTTTGCCCGGGAAATTATCACCTTCATAATTTTTGTTTCGGTTGGAGAGGTGAGGCTGCCGGGCACACATACAACAGGGCGACCATCTTAGTCTTCAGGAGTAGCGACGCATCTACGACCGACTTCAGAGAGAATTTCATTTTTGGTTAAGGTTTGATGTTGGTGACCACTTAACATCAGGTGGCAGCACGCTCGTTTGCTACTTTTTAAGCACAAAAAGAAGCCGCCACACACCTTATCATCGTACATCTGGCATATCCTCTCCCGCTCATCTCTCGCTGACCGCAGCTTGCTGTTAAGTAGCTCCTTCTCAGCCACCGCTGCTCGCTCGCCCTTGGCTGCCGCATCGCCGGCTCGCTTGGCTTCGATCGCAGCGCACTCCACGCTGGCGTACCTCATCACCGCTATGTCCTTCTCTTTATGGGCTTGCTCGGCGCGTTTGCACATCTGGAATATTCAAATTAAAACAACATATTTTTATTCATAGTAAATCCTTTACAGAACACTTTTTAAACGTCAACAAACTACCACTGCCTCGTAAGATGTTTTGTTAATAGAGAAGAAGCAGCGCAAGAAACTCTAAGGTTTCCATTAGAAAATATAATTTATAAATAATAATTTGGAAAATGAGGAAAGTAGGGCTGGAGTAGTTTATAAGAAAATGTCTTTATAACGTATATCTGTGTAATATGTAGGTGTGGCTAAAATGCCTTCATCTAACATATAGCCAATTTCTTCATTATGAGGTTTCCATAACTTAAATACTTATTAAATTAAAAGTTTCCCTATTTGTAAGTGCTCTCTTAGATCTATTTCTGATTTATTAATCTCTTGCATATGACTAGTTTATAAAAGTTATTTTGGTATACAATAGTATTATAGGTTAAGGATGGCAGAGGTAGTATAGCTACAATTCTACTGCGGATGTACCACCGCTGCTCTTATATCGGGTACAATTACAAGTGAGACAACCATGTCACTTCTCAGGAGTAGTGACTGATAGGACTTCAGTCCTATTTTAGATTGTAAAAGGGTGCCCATGGGTTCCAGTTATTACTTAACATCAGGGGACTTTCATGATCATTTACTACTCTTGTAAAATTAAACACAAATTGACTGAGACCCTATTTATGCTCCATTGTTGGGTATGAATCTGCCTCTTTCGACTGGTCCAGGCCTGGAGAATACTCCACCACATTGCTCCAATGCAGATTGGAGATATAGGTTAGTGGCCAACCCGTGTTGAATGTTTCCAAAATGCTCATTATGCCACCCACAATCTTTAACGAAAGCTACTCAATGACAAGTTCACATTCAATTTAATCAGAGGCAGTCACCCATTCAACATCTAAAATAACATTATTTTTCATATTGGACTTGGGTAGACCTAAAACTTTGATTGTTTCATTGGTCGCAGTCTTGACAACTGAGAATCAGTAATCTAACCAAATAGTTCAATTTACCAGATCGACTTTAGCCTCCAGCTCCTTAAAGGTTTGATCCTTAGCCTGTAGTTCATCAACCTGCTGCTTCACACGGTCCCTAAGAGCTGAATTCTCTTTCCGCTGCTCAGCCAATACTCTCTCTAATGACTCTATTTGCAACTTCATTAAATCCTTATTCGTTTCTTCATCCATACATATGCTTTGAGTAACTACGGAATCTTCAACACTTGACTTCACTTTGTCTTTCTCTGGACTAACTTCGTCCACCACACTAGCTACATGAGTTTCAGGTACGCTGTCTTCAAAAATATCATTCATAACTTTACCATTAACGGGCTTAACTATGCCCTTTACAGGCAACTTGACTGATGCTCGCTGACTATTGTTGTAAGCATTTTTTAAGCTGCCACTGACAGAAGAGAATATACCGTGTACACTTTTAGCAATACTACCGAGGTCTTGCGATAATAGCTCTTTAGGTATGCGTGCGTAGTTAGTAGAATTGTTTATTGATTGTGGAGTGTCATTTACAATTTTTTGAGTAGCCCTTACTTTGTTTTTCTGGTTCGTAAAATCTGATAAAATTTGATCAGTGTTCAAATCTTTTGTACTGGAATTGGAACTTAATGGAACATTATCTTCCATTGTGAAAATGTTTTCTGCACTTCTACTGTATGGAGATTTGTTACTCATTACGTTTGTTGTTTGGACTTGGTCATTCAAACTCATTGTTGACATTGTAAGGTTATTCTTGACATTATCCAATTTCAAATTCTCTTCTTCATTGCAAAGATTATCTTCACTAATATTCACAGTTTCATTTTCTTTTAAGCTAGTATCATTTCGAGTTTCTATAATCTGAAGAGAATATCTATTAAGTTCAAAATTTGAATTTTCAAGTTCTTTACTCAATTTCACTTCTTCAGAGACTGGCTGAGATAATTCACTTTCTTGTACCAAATTGTGTGTTGCAACTATAATTTGTCCGTTATCTGTAGAATGCGTAAAAGCGGTCTCATTACTGATTTTAATATGTTCATCTTTACTGTGATCTTCTGATGATTCTTTGCTACCTAAATTTGTATCATTATATTTATCTACGTCGTCTACGTTGTCATTTTTATGCGGAGACTCGTCTACAGGAAGGGGGCTTCCGCTATTTTTGGAGATAAGAGAGTCTGATAGAGATTTCGATAGACTGTTATCATCCAAGCCAAGATCCTCTGAGCTCACTCGGTCGTCTGAAATGGGACTGTCGGAATGTTTTGTAGGTGATACCTCGGAATCGGAAGATGTGGGGAACGATACAGAGGCCGTGTCTAAAGTTTCTGCCCCAGAATCTGGTGATAATTCACCCTGTGCTACATTCCCTTTCATCGATTCGTCTACGTCAATATTGGTACAGACGTTTTCGACCACTTCCACCGACATTATGACTTTCTACACCTATTTTTCACGGTTCATAAACTCGGATTTCCCGTCGGGAGAAGGAAAAGCCATTAGGAAATAGAATTTAATAATTTTAGCAACAAAAATAAACATTTAACGTCTGACTCTGACGTTTGATGCACTTACAATTTATAGATATTAATGCTAGCAACACTGATTGCTTGACAAATTACTTTTTTTTATATTTTCTGAACCTGATTATTATTAAAATTTATAAATATTACAACAACTTTCATACTTTGTCACTAAATCTGTATTTT
>DWKL01001108.1:0-15566 GCA_018249415.1 Phareas burnsi | reverse complement strand
CATTATTTGACAACTAGTAGTGAATAATAGGAAGTAGATGCTCATAGTAGAGCACTGACGTTCTTTAGATAAGTCACGTTTTACTAATTATAATACATTAACTATCGCTTTGTATCCACGTAACCCTACACTACGTCTTCCTGTGTCGTGAGTGCCATAAACACACACGGCGAGGACACAGACACCGAGACTCAGAACAGAAGTCTCGATTCATCATTTAAATGTGTGTTTGGCCAAGACTTATTCTTCGAGAGCAATTCAAGCAAATAACGCTTTCTACTCTTATAAGCTCATACTAAAATTCCCTGTGTCGTGGGTATTATGGACACATATAAACACGAGGACACAAACACCCAAACCCAGAACAGCAATCTAAATTCATCATTTATATTTGCCCGGGAATCGAATCCGAAACCCTTTGCGTGTCAGATCGGTATGACGACCGTTGCGTCACGCAGGTCGTCCAAACGTTCGTCAGTATACATACTTTCTTCGCACATTGCTATAGTAATTATCGTCTCCGGTAAATCCTTTACCCTGGGTTTTTTACAAACTCCTTCCGAAGGTCGAGTCCGGCCGGACACCTGCGCCGGACGTTATTTATTCACTGCCCGTTATTACGACAAGAATGCGGGAACTTTGCGAATATCTGAAATTGGAACACTCAGTTTAAGGCCGTTTTGTTTCGCGTTTATTTTAATAAGACCCGATTTGCCGAACAAGTATACTTTCCGAATATCGCTACAGCGAAATTTTTAGATAAAAACATTATAAAAACGGACCAAAATAAAGTAAACAAAATGTCGCAAGTTTCATACAGATGTAATTTTCTGTTATTAAAATATAGTCATATTTAAAAAGTTTGGTAAGGTAGTTGACGCTCTGAGCAAAATCATGTAAAATAATACTCTCTATATTATCATGGTTGAACAGTAATTTATGTTTGAGTGGCATATGATTAAATAGAACTCTATCTCATTGAACTCCTCATGGTTTGATTTGCAAAATATAATAAGACATACACATTGTGTGAAGCTTCCAACAAACTCTGCAGGTGTAAAACTGCTTTAATGTCAGTCAGGTCCCATTCTATTTGTGATACGTTATCGAACATGAGTTTCAGTTACCACTCAACATAAATATGTTAATTGCATGATCGCTTGCTATACTTATTAGGGTGTAAAAAGACAAGATTAAATAAACCATACAAAGATTTTTATAAATTTAGCCTAATACGGGCAGCGCCGGGTCACATCACACACATCACATCTATTGCTGTCTTATAGCAATGATATGATGGGGGAATCAGAGAGGGAGGGGAGGGGTGTCGAGTCTTACTTCATGCATTTCGACTAAGTTTTCATGGGTCCTAAAGCATCTACGATGGACTTTGGTAACGTATTCTAGTTGGAGTTAGTCACAGAAGTCCATGCGCAACAACTACTACACTACAAGCTACTTTAATTACGTGACATCTATTTTATTATCTAAGATTTAACAAAAACAGCAGGCGAAGGGCGAAAGCGAAGCGGAGTAAAGTATTCTTCACAATCACGCCGAGGCCCGACGCTGGTTCGTCTGCTCCGAACGGATGTTTGCACGCGAACGAGTATTTGTTCTCGCCTCGATTGCATTTTGGGGCTACACGGGCCCGCTATACTCGATATTCAGCTGCGGAGTATTTCCGGGAGAACTCGCGATGAATTGACTAAAGAGGATACTTCATGCCAAAGAAATAAATTCTAGTGTCTCTCAGGCTGGTTTCAAACATTTTTCAGTTTTATTTTTTATTTTCGATCACATTGTTAAGCTCGATTTATTTTACGATTATTTATCGATTGTTAAATCTTTCGATAACTATGTATAAGCAACGGTACTTTTCTCTTAAATAGGTACATCTATATGTACCTTTAAATGTTTCTTTCGTTAAATACGATTATTATGCTATGGGATGGCTCGTTGTGAACAGATTCCTGTTATAGTCGTAATTATGCTATTAATGCATGAAAGCGCGCATAACCCCGCGCCTTGCGTAGATCGAAACCGATCAACAAGATAGGCAATGTCGGGCGCGGTCTGCAGTTGGATGGGTGACCGCCAGTAGCAAAATTTAATGCGCTTTTCCTGTGCTTCGGTCAACGTTAAATTGTCGTTGTTACCGTAGGATAGCACTCGTAAAATCTCATCGGAGGCCTTGTACGCGGTTAAAAAACATTCGACACAAATTGGCCACTAACTCGTATCTCCAACAACAACAACTGTATTAGAGCAGCATCGTAGAATATGCTCCAGGCCTCCCCCAGTTGTGGGAAGAGACTTGTGTGAAATCTTAGATATATATATATATGTATGTATGTATGTATATGTGTATATATTATTTTGCTTGTACTTGTGTATTCACAAGTACTTTAAGTTACATAAGTGACCGTGGCTATAAACGTCCATGCAGTTGGTTTATTTGAAATGTCAATTCAATAAAGTTTTCTTTGTTTGAAAGCTTTGCAGAAAAAGTTTATTCATTCATTCACCAGGGAGTGATTTAAACTTACGTCCCCAGTCGTTCGGTCTACACGATCGGAATCTATTTTTAAAGTTTTCGATTATCAATCTTTGTCGAGTTCTTTCATCAAACAAATTCTTGAGTGATTGACCTAATAAGTCTATTTGCTTTTGTTTTACATGTTTGGTATAGTAATACTGGTTTACCTCTTTTAATACTAATTTAAGCAGTGATAGTCTAATAGTTAAGATTCCAGTGTGAGCCACACTGAGAGTCCGTGGTTCGAATCCCACACGCACCTCTGATTTTTCAAACAGGACTAAAGAACTATTTGAAGTGGCACCACCTACGAGCGACCTCAAATAGTTACTACTCCTGAGGACTGAGATGGTCGCCACGCTGTAAATGTATCTGGCAACCACAGTTCGCCACACAAGAACACAAGTATTGCTTCACGGCGGATTAGGAGGGCGACGCTGGTACCTCCCCGGACAAACTATTGTTCTACCACTGATTCCTACCAATCTATCAATATATTGTACATTGTATACAGTATTCCTAGAACCCGGAGTTCATTCCCATTGGGAGCCAATGTTTGTAAAAGAAATAATATATTTGATCAACGTCCACCTAATATTATTCAAGTTTGTACGGAGAAAAGTATTTGCTTCAGTTGCAACGCTGTTTAAAAATTTAGCAATTAAATATAGATTAAGATTAACTGCTGGTCCTAAGCACAGCATTCATTAAATGGACAACGAGACTCTGCATTAAATACTCACAGAAGCGCTGTATTTCCCCAAGATATGTGCTGAGAGCACTCATGTCACCCTTTACTAAGACACATTTACCATAACATCTAGCCTCTTCCCCTAGGCGTAAAGTGCGTGAGGGCGCTTTGAAAAGCTGCTAAAAGCTCTCACTGTAATCGCATATGCCGCGCTGCATAATTACGGATGCGTAGATAGTGCGTGGAGTTACAAGACGGAGTTATTATGTACTCACGTAGAGTATAATGTAAATTTCATGTAGTTTTTATCTGGCTTAAAAATTTACATTAAGATTGAAATTGACAATGAATAAAGAATTTATTTATTTTCATTGTTTTATATATGTC
This sequence comes from Phareas burnsi, assembly GCA_018249415.1. Classification (NCBI taxonomy): domain Eukaryota; kingdom Metazoa; phylum Arthropoda; class Insecta; order Lepidoptera; family Hesperiidae; genus Phareas; species Phareas burnsi. The sequence continues at coordinate 11,949 of DWKL01001108.1, read as the reverse complement.
GACCCACGTGACGTGGTAATTATATTAGCGTTACATAAAAGAGGGTTTTGAGTTCAATTCCCGGGTAGACAGACATGTAAATGATGAATTAAGCTCTACGAGTATGTGTTCACGGCACCCATAACATAGTGCCTAATCTTAGTGTGGAGCTATAAATTTAGAAAGCACTATTTATTTATGTATTAAAAATATATAGATATTAAATGGTCACTGCCGCCCATAGATATCTATTGCGCCTATCTGGACGTAATGTATTCCCTAAACCGCTACCGTGAATAACCGCTCTGGACACCGATAAAACATAAATTAATGTTGCTATTCCCACAAAGTCCAAAATTATATTATGATTATAAACATAATTGTAGAATAAATCATTAATTTTTTAATTCTATCTGAATGCCTCACAAGCTCTTTAAACTGGTACTCAGTACATTGACATCGCTCTTATCAGACTGGCCCACTGGTGTGGCTGTGACACTCGTATCGACGTTTCATTTATTTACATCGTCCAATGGACATGAAGATCATAGGGTCTTAAAAGGTGTCATATTATGGATAACTGTAATGGCATTCCGTCACTTTTATTAAAAACCAAATTAAGAAAGTGATACAAAAGGCCTTAATTGTTGCCGAAAGGATACACCTAGCTACCAGATTTCATTCATTCCAATTCCATTCAGACCAAAAGAGTAAAATGACAGAGTACAGTGGCATACAGACAGTCAAGAAATTATAAGGGCATCGTTTTTTGCCAGTTGTATACGGAACTAAAAATAAAAGTCTGAAGCTTAGAAGGAATACAACTCGGTGAATTCTTTCGTTTTCTTTAAGAGAATTTATGTTCTCACTGTAATGCTCAGCAGCAATACATCGATGCTGTCTTTTCGTGCAAAGATTACGGCAAGACAGTCTTACTTATATGAGGTATTCCAAGTTAGCCCTCAAGTGTAGTAACACACCTGACTTCAACATAGCCCAGACTTGTGCAGGTCGTAAACGATCTACAATGTTAAGCAACGTCAGGCGGTCGAGACTTGTATGTGTTACCCCTACTGGTTCAATTCCATGCGCGCTTCCGTGCTTCGCAGGGCACGTTAAGCTGTCGACCTCGGTTGTTATCGTTGGATACCGGTTGTTGAACCTTGTTAGAAGGGTTGTGGGCGATTTGAAAACATTTGACACAGCTTGGCCACTAATATCTCCATGAATGTGCATTGAAGCAACATGATAAGAGTGTGCTTCAGACCGTCTCCATTTGTGAGGAGAGACCCATGCCCAGCAGTGGGATATGAAATAGCCACAAATGTTAATAGGCAGCAGGGAACATGAAATAAACTGCATGCCTATTAGCTTGTTCTGTTCTATAAGAGTTAAATATTTAATGCTGTCTAACATATCATTGCTACCTTATACTTTATACCATCGGGATTCCTAATCAAAGCCTTCAGAAGCGCAACAGCAAAGCTCCGCGATAAAAATATTTGTCCTACCAGTTGCGATCACCACAGGGTTATATGAGATATACATGTTGATATATTTTCAATTTCGTGGTCATTGACTACAATTCGATATCAAACAATTCGATACGGGAGATTTGACTGCAGCGAGAGAAATTCCCGGCGAAATAAGAGTTGTGTTCGGCTCGAAACAGCGGAGCAAAAATATCGCTTCCTTATAAACTTCACAGCGGAAGCTTATTTCTGTTTTCTTTTTATTTGGATTACTGTATTGCGCTGTGTTGTGCTGAACTTAGAAAATAATAAATACAAATCGACACGAATAAAGGCAAGGAATTATCGCGATCCATTTTCCTTATATTTCACGAGTCGCGTGGCGCAGCGGTCCCTGTACCGGTCTGACACGTGGAGAGTTTCGATTCCCGACCAAGAACATATCTAGGTGATGCATTCATATTTCTGTCCTGGGTCTGGGTGTTTGCGTTTTCGCTTTTTTATGTGTCCACCTATAATACAGGGAATTTTACTAACAGCGAGTGTATGTATTATTGTTATTCAAAGAGACTATGCGTGATAGAGTAGCTATATATCTATAGTAACTGATGCCCACGACTACGTTCGCGTGAACAAGAGCCATCGGCCACACCGCCAGACCGAATCCGCGTGTTTTCAGTCTCATTTCGCGTACCCGTTTACCTGAACTTTGCGTGCCAATCGCTCCCAATGTAAACTTTTCTCAATAAATAGTCTATCTAATTCAAAAAGGCTAGAAGGTCCAGATACTAGCGCGTTAAAAGAAACAAACGGTTCAGTTTTATTATATTTATATAGATACATACTTATTTACATAGATATAAACATACTATTTACTGATACATTCACATCTTCTGCACAGTGTAACTCCTCCCTCCACTCGGACACCTTGTGTTAATTCTTGTACTAGAAACTTCCTTTAATAATATTTCATGGTGCAAATGTACTGCTGAATTTTGGCTCGCAACGTAATTTTCCTTTGAGCCAGTAATTCCTTCCTAATTGTCCGCTGGAATAAAAACAAAAGGGGCAAATATTATACTAAAATAACTAAAACGAGCCAACAACTGAAGCGCATTACGCTCGTTAGCTACGTCCTTATCATTAAAATATAAACGCGGATGAAAACGGAGCCCTAAACATTCATACTGCGGCAGTTTTGCTGCAAGTGTGCGCACTATTCTATCACATAATTGGGGCGCGGCATTTCGCCTCAGGTGAGCTTTCGATGCACGGCGAAGGGTTAGTCCGCAGAAGCCTTCGGCTATACCAAAAGTAAATGCAGTTCTGTGTGAATAGTCAGCAGGAATATTGATATAACTTGAACATAACAATACCATGGATGAAAACAATTCTAAGCAAACAGCCCTTAATAATACTGAGAGATGACTAGATACTAATCTAATTATGTCACCTAATTATAAGTTCTTGATATATAAACACAGTTCTATGTAAATACTTTTCGAATAAAAGTAATTCTTTATACAATAGAAAAAGCAACGCAGTTCACTCGATGTTCGATAATCACTCCAACTGTTGAGCATTACAGATAATCTAAAAGGGAATGAAGACCGATGTGAGAGCGGTTAAGTGGCCTACTATAGGAGTATGTGTCAAAGTACCTTCATTTTAAAGTTATTGCCCTCTTTCAATGGTAAGAACAATTTAAGATGAATCCGCTATGTAGACAAGTAAAAGCTCGTCAACCCTTCTCATTCTGAAGCTCGTCAGCTACTTCGAAATTTGTATTTCTGTAAAACCAAAATAGAAATAAAAGGTATAGTCACTTAAAATCACAGTTTTGGTTTTGCCTAGCTTTCCTAGAACCGCAACTTCATATCGTTTGCATTCAGAATCCGCAGGAATTTGCTTTTAAACGGTCCATTTTAAATTCAATAAAGAAGTGGGAGGTGTGAAATCTGGGATTCACTTTGTGTAGCTAAATGTTCAGTGAGTGCGAGTGGGAGCGTACCTTGAATTTAAACGCGGGAAATACTGTGTCCAGGGTTTTGGTGGCGGATATACTACCGCATGCTTATTTTTTCTGGACAAATGTAGTACTCGTAGAAACATACTCACACGGGAACGTATTGTACATCCCTAGCAACAGACAGTAGCGAGTGTAGACGTCGACAATTTTCGACAACATCGATTTTTTTCTAAATAAAAATAATGCTCATCATCAACCCATTAATGGCCCACTAATGCGCAGCACTCACCACGCTGGCCGGATGCAGATTGACAGACTTCATACACCTTCGAGAACTTTACAATGAACTCTCAGACGTGTAGGTTCCGTCGCGATGTTTTTCTTCACCGTTAAAGCAACCGTTAAATCATTATTTCGTGCAGAGGTGCGTGCGGGGTTTCGAACCCCGGACACCCAGCGTAGAAGACCGGAATCTTAACCACTAGGCTGTGACTGCTTAATATAATTAAAATGACGCCAAAACATAATTACCTTTCTTTAACTTTGCTTAAATATGACAACTCAACTATGTACCTTATAACTATCAGAATAGCGTTGATTATACATATAATTACTGAATATCGCGAAGACGAATCGTTTTTCCGTGTCTAAATATACTTTAGGAACTTGAGAGTGGAGCGACACAACAGGACATTTCCACACAAAATGAGACGGATGGTCACTTTACAATAAAAAGCACCAAAGCATTGTTCAAATCGTTTCATTCTAGACGTAGGCGTGTCCATTATTGCTTTAGGTAAAATCTACCTGTACTCATCTTAACTAGATTTGGGTCTGACAATTTCAGTCTGCAACCTCAATCTCAGAATCTAATATCCCCTCGAAAGGATGCTTGGCTCAAATCGAATATGTCCGTCCACAATTAGATTTTCAAACGGCTCCGTAGCTATCTCACGACCTAACATTGTTTGCATCTCGATTGCATATGTATTGCATTTAAAGAGATTTGTAAAATAAATTTGAAGTACACAATTCAAATGCGATTAATTTTGAATTATCGAGCTACTTTGAAATGGACATTTCGCCCGTGGCTCCGTTCACGTGGCCTTTGTGTTATGCTCCAACCACCTTAGCGGTGATGATGTCACATCGGTCAGCCAGGCTACTCCTGATCATAGAGAAAAAACATTTCAGAGGGAGCTGATGTTAAAATGTATGTATTTATGCCGCGAGAACAAAATTTGTTAATATTTTTTGTAGCTGTAACAGTGCCAAGGTGTAACGTTAAAGTTTCTCTACAATTCTGCTATGTATGTTTCCAACCGAATATTTCATGTTTATAAATTGCGGTACATGCGAGAAAAAATACAATAACCATTTTCATTGATTTCCCGTATATATGACGACGGATACTACAGAATTATTTCGCTGAATCTCAAGTTCCACTAAACCGATTTTGTTCATATAGATATTTAAATCTGAACGTATTTAACAATTTTTGCGTGATTTGTGAAGAAATAAATTTTAATAGAAAATATTAAAGGTTTTACAATAATGGTATGTTTTATTATAATATATACTCGCAGGTGGATGCCGCGGGTCAATGTGCAATCATGTGATTGCGTTACCTTTAAGGGTTGGTCCAAGCATTAGCGTAAACGAATTATAGAAAGTGACTGCTTCTGAAGTGCAAAACCTAAAGACCCGTAATAATAAATATGTAAATGACCATGCTGTTATAGATATTTTTATAGCTTGAACGATGACATATGAACGTTAATAGATTTTTACTGATACTGTGATGAGTCGTGTGGTACAGCGGACACCGTGACGATCTGACAAGCAGAGGACTTGAATGCCAGCCACATTTATTACTCGTAAGTCAATAAGTATACAATACAAGTAATGTTCACTCAGATTCAGAAAACAAAAATTATATCTAAGTTAAAAAATAAATGACAGTTCCCTATTTACATAGTAAATGTATAAATAACACTTTGTACAATCACGATACTCAAATGCCAAGACATAGAATGGTGATCTAATCGTTGAAATTGACATATAAACAATGTCGATGATAAAACTGTAATTCATTATGTAACTTATATATAGTTTTTGTGTTATCTAAGTGAACGTTACTTGTATGGACATATTGGTTTACGAGTAATAAACAACCATAAAACTTATATCCAGTAGTGTAACTAAAACGAAGTGCACTAGCGATATGATCGTATTCGCTCAGAACCCTTGCGACTGTCTTATTTGAACATCTCAGAAGTGTAAATAAGGAACCGCTTTGTAGAAGAGAATCTCGTGTCTGAGGCGAGCGCGGCTGTGATCGGATTGTGGAGCGGACAGACCTTCCATTTGCTTCGAACTGAGTGACGACGGCAAAACTCAAAATTGGACAGAATGCCGAATAAATGTGAACACAGCTTTCTTTTAAACAGTAATTACGAAAGTTTTTTCAATCGTTATAATGACTCCAGGCCAATATGCAGTTTTCCAAAGTATTATTAGAATAAAGTAGGTACCGACATTCATGAAGTGAATAATAATTGGCAGCAGCCGATGTAACATGTTATAAGTGCGTCAAAAATTCTAGTTCTATATAAGTTCAGTGGGGGCTGCGTTATACAATATTTTTTAACATTATTCACTATCAACGTTGTCCGCTACCCGCTGTAAATATCACCACTCCCTACACAGACACGGCTGCGGGCGATATCGCTTGCCACAGCGCGCTGCGCCCGACAGCTGTGACGACAGTCCTATCCTTAATAAGGTGTTGACACATACACAAAGCATTTTAAATAAATCAGTCCTCGCAGTGATCTTCTTCTATCTTTAGATTGTTGTAATGTATAGCCGTTAAAAATTCAATTATGATTAAGGACAATCACAAAGCTTTTAATGATAAAAGGTATATCTTTGTTTGGATTTTTGAAATAAAAATATTAACTGTATTCCTTAATTTTAAAGAAACGTTTCTACATTTTTTTGCTACTCTTGAGAAGTAAATTGGAATGACTCATTTTGTTTTCTTTACCACACCTTTGAAACCAAAACACAGCAGTGTTCAGAACTGATGTTATAAGGCAAATGTTAGATTATAACTTACACACACAAAAAAAACTTTTGCGGTTAATTCGTTTATCATAAATTGTTAAGATCTCATTTAGGTTATTGTAACAAACATCCACTCCAATCATCCTGTTCAATCAACAGAATGTCTTCAGTCACCTAAAACCCATCGCTCAGCCCCAAAAAGCCAAAAACAGTATTGCAAGTAGGTCGAAGCATTACGTCCCCTCACAAGTAATGGCGCACATTACTGTACGTTAGAGGGCATATCGATGCTCGCCATTTTTAACCCGCCCTCATTCGCTTCGGGTATAATAAGGGAGGGAATTTTTCACTCACGCAAACAATAAAGTGTTAGGGAGCGGGGCAGGACGCGACAGTTTGTCTTGCGCGGCGCGTAAACAGGTGACGAAATGTACGGGCCAGAATTGTGCACGGTAACGCCAGTGATTTGAAATTCTAATCACGGTTCAGTCTGAAATATGCTTTCCTGAATGTTATCGGTGTAAACAATTTAGAAAATGTTTATTCAATAACTTGATTTACGTATTAATGAAATATTACACAATAGTCGACTGCCTGTATACAAATTATAAATGTACTAAATGTTTCTCCAAGAGACTTTCTGTTGCCTGATTACGAAAGCTACGAGGGTAGTTTTAGGATTGTGATGCATTTTTAAACGAAATAAATATGCTGTTTAATATAGACATCGTTGTTTGTCCATAATTTGCGAATAACTAACCAACAAGCTGAGGCAATGCGGGCGCTCGGCGATCACCACCCGGCTGTCTATCGCCTGCATTGTCAGGCGATGCGCTTGTCTGCACGTCAAAGTTAGCCTCGTTTACGTATTTCGTATTTTAGCCTCGCCGATGATGGAAAGATTAGGTTCAGTCTAACTATCTATCAGCTTTCTGTTTGAATTAGTCGTTGAACATTTGTATCAGTTCGAACGTAATAATTTGCCTCGATTAACACTTTACAAAATTTCGTAAATCGCTCTAGCATCTCCTTATTCGTCTACGTCGTGATACTCATATTATTTCTGCTCTCTGCTGCGCACTGTTCGATCCAACGTCATTAGTCTACCTAAACGAGCGATTGAAGTATATTTACCAATCACAGGATCGCTTCCTTCGATCTTCCGATAACCTATTATTCAATTTTCCCATTCATTTTTGTTCTCTTTATAAAAACTCCTCTATTTACGCTAACAATCTTTACTCCCTTCCCTTACCTTACGGCGCGGTCAGTACTTTCTTTTGTTCGAACATCAAGTCGAGGTCCATTATCTGGCGCTGCATCTGGTTCATTATCTGCATCATGTTTGCTATTACTGTAAACTTGTTATTCATTATATGGTGTTTATATATATGTAAGTAACTTTATATATGTATTTATTATAAAATGTATTTGTTTTGTTTATTATTACTTCTGTGGTTATTTAAACTTGCAATGCACCCCTACCTTATATACTTACTCCTTCGCCCAAAGTTTGTCTGGCAGAGATCGCTGCTTTAGCGATAAGACCGCATTTTGTGTATATGACTTTATGTTATTATGCGTTTATTAATATCTTTTTCTTTTGGTTGCAAAATAAAGTATACTTTATTGTATTACTTATTTCCTATTATGATATATCTATAATGAGGAATAGAGTCTATATTGAAGCAGCACACCGGAGAATGCTCCAAGTATCTCTCAATTGCAGATCGAGACCTGCGTCCAGCAATAGGACATAAATAAGGGTTTCAGTCAGTTTCTTAACGGTAGCTTGCATTATTTCAGTGCATTTACTGTTGAACACCAGTAATGGAAAAACATACGTGAAAGACGTTTTTCTGTAACGGTGCTTAGAGAGGAGCATATTGAATGCAAAGTCCGTCGCTCAACGCTTCACTTCCCAAACTCGTTCCCGTACGTATGACACGAAGGCACTAATCCCATCAGCCGATAGAATCGCCCATCTGTGAGCAGTGCTCACCGCGCCGGCCGTCGCTGCCTCTTGTTTAGGCTCTGCACCCAGTCTGCGTTTCAAACTTCACATTGTTGTATTTCGTATCGCAATCGGCGATGATGGAAAGATTAATTCGATCTGAGCACTTACCAGCCTTCTATTTGATTTAGTATTCAAATCTTTGAAATTATCTTTAAGATATATTTTATATTTCATTAAGATATATTCTATATAAGTAATGCTGGAATCAAATCTGGATACATAACAAAAATTTTAAGTACTTCTCTTCTCTTTTTTGTATGGTAATAAACATGGATTGACAGAGATCGGCCGCGATTTGGCCTGATCGAAAGTAACGATGTGACTTTAGATGTAGCTCGCTTCCCCAAAGCCGCAAAGAAAGAAGACGAAAATCGTTTCGTTCGAGCAGATGGAACGTTAACAAGATATGGATCGTAACCCGCCCTATACGGTCGTTCTCACACCTCTGAGTATTGAAAATTATCAAAATATTATAATTTAATATCACTTGATTTAATAAAAATCATTCATTCAGAATGATAAATAGAAATCATGAGGCCTGACATACATGCCTGAGAACTCTCTATGATGTTCTCGAAGATGTGTGGAATTTACTTATGGTACTTGTGATAACGATGTAGTAAACTCTTCACATTTAAAAAAATATCTGACCCCAACAGTGGGATAGTAATGAGATAATGACTAGTATCATACAAATCCACTATTTTCAGTAGTTGACAGAGTAAACTTACCGAGTGGGCGCAGTGCGGGCCGATTGCTGCCGATCGCCCCGTCGGCTGTCTGCATTGTTTAGGCTTCGGGTTGAGTTTGCACGTCAAAAGTTAGCCTTGTTTACGTAATTGGAACTAGTGGTTGGGTTGAAAACATTTAGCAGTTCGATTTGTCGGGCAATATCTGCTAGATTCAAGAATGAATTTCACGGCACAGTGGCTCAAGCTGGTATTTATTTTTTCTCACTCTTCTGAAGTTACAAGAACTATATGGACTGTTGTTTTAAATGCACAATTAAATATTTATATAATTAGTTATTGTATTATCATCAACTCATTATGTCCCACTACTGGGCACACGTCTCTTAGAATGAGAAGGATTAGGCTATAGTCCACCACGTTGGCCAATTGCGGATTGGTAGACTTCACACACCTTTGAGAACTTTACAGAGAACTCTCAGATATATAGGTTTCTTCACGACGTTTTCCTTCACCATTAAAGCAGGTGACAAGTCTTGTCTATTTCGTTAATCTATTTTTTGTATGTTTTATATTTTATCGTTAGACGCTAGGTTATATGTAGGTGCCTATGAGCTACAGTGACCACTCAACATTAGGTGGTCTACACGCTTGTTTGCTACTTTTCTCACATAAACAAAAAAATATATATTCAAATAGAATAATGAACAAATCCGAAAAGTCATATTTTCTACACCACCCGTAACAAAATGAATGTTCCTCGTCACAAAAGAATAATTTTATGGAATTTGTGTATTACTTTAACACAAAATCACAATTCCCACTCGACATTTCCCGTCCCCACTCGACACTGATACGGAGCGATTGCGTGGTTCACCCTAATCATTTCCGGCGCTCGAAACAACTCCGGGATTGCTCGCTTGATGGCAGCACTATGAATATGTTATAGCGATTACTTCATATCCATGCTGATGAAAAACTATGTTTTTTTTAAAGTTCAAAATACATGTGAAATATGAGCCGCGTGACGCAACGATAAGCATATAGGTCTGACACGCAAAACGTTCGAGATTCGATTCTTGCCCGGCCAGACTTCTAAATGATGAATTTAGATTGTTGTTCTGGGTCTGGATGTGTGTATACGTACCCGTGTATTACAATAAATCAAAATAGGCACTGGGAATTGTAGTAATCTATGAGTGTTGTTTGATTTGATTTGAGGCATTTTAACTTAGTCCTCGAGATACTTTGCTATAAAGTATCTGATTGATATAATTAAGTTTCCGGTTGTACTTGGGTATTAGTTATTAAAACACCCAGCCCTAAATGGCCTTAAGGACTGAATGTTTAGCAGTTATTCTTTTTTTTTCAAAATATACATTTTATTTACTGATATAACAGGAAGAATTGCTTATCATATTTACACATCAGAACAATTTTGGGATGGACTGTATGTTGCCGCCTCTATGAATATGTTAACGTGATTGCTTCATACATAAGCTAATAGAAGATTTATGTCTTTTGTGAAATTAAGTTACAAGAAGACTCATCTTGTACTCATTATGTATTATATCTGAATGAATTAACATGTGAGTGGTGATGATGATTACAAAAACGTTTAATTAAAATAAATCAAAATAAGTACACGCATCTAACCAATGTTAAGCAACAGATGACCAATGAATTTTCCTCTTGCAAACAGATAGTTTGAAACAGGAAAAGTTGCATGGAAGATAAAATTGCTTCATCAAATTACTTTATTTATTGGGGAAATGTCGTTCGCAGTCACGTTGGTTAAATAAAATAATCTGCATATACTCTGTACATTTACATGTTCTTTGCATCTTCATAGAGATTTGACAAATTGGATTCTCTATAATAGTTGGACGATATGCGTTCAAAAATGCCGTAAGAGGAAACTCATTGCATACCTGCACCTCCGCAATTATCTGTAAACTAACACATCAATAAAGGAACACCGCTGCATCGGTCCACTGACGTCTCGACGCACAGTTCAGTCGAGATTACGAAACGACTTTAGTTCGCTCCTCACTTCCGGCGATCAAAACAACTTCGGGATTGGCGGCTCGTTTCCGCCGCTAATGAGATTACTTCATAACTATTCTAATAGAGCGATTACGCGTACATGAAGCTACTTTGATCGGTTTAACTTGTCACGTTCGTACCCGACTCCCGCTGTACAACCTCCCCCCCCTTCCCCCCAACTGTAATTTTTGTATGTATTACTTTATTATGAATGAAACAAGCAAATGAGCACGAAATCTACTACTAATACTAGGTCACGGGCATACGAATGATTGTAGATTTGCCCTGTGATGCAGGGGCGGTCAGCCTCGAAAAGCATCACTATCTTCCCGTGGATATCGTAGGAGACAACTAAGGTATCTCCAGGATATGAACAAAATATGGGTGTTCCTGTGTATAACTGAGATTTGCTGCGGCCACCAACACGCATTGCCAAGCGTGGTGACTATGGCAAAAATAGCCCCTGTGATAGCTGTGTCAAACTTCTATTTCTGGTCACAGTAGCGGACATGGTCACGGCTAATGAATTTTTTAAAAAAAATTTTTTATGTTTGTAAAGTAGCAAACGAGCATGCAGGCCACCTGATGTTAAGTGGTCACCGCAGCCACAGCCACATCCAACCTCAAACAAAACCGAAGTTCCGTTTGTGCTTGTATATGGATGCGTCACTACTCCTGAGGACTACGATAGTCGCCTCGCTATATGTG
>DWKL01001107.1:0-15567 GCA_018249415.1 Phareas burnsi | reverse complement strand
CTATGGCCAGGACGAAAGCCGGACTGTAAAGGAGATGTCTTTCTGTAAATAACTACAGAGTTATTTGATTTAAAGTTAAAGTTTGATTCATTCGAAAAGAATCCAGCGTCGCTTAGAAACTGTATCGTGTTGTTAACACTAATAGTTGTTTATCTGCTTAAGCTGGATTTACCGATAAATATAGGGTGTCCCTTCGGCTTTCCGAGAATCGACCTCGTACTGCCGGATGAAGCTCGCTTCATCCGTCCGAACCGAACAATGCACACAATGGACCGTAAGAGATACCGGAAACTATAATCAACATGGGCCTACTTGTAAACGCATACAGATTGTCGGATCCTTCGCTACGTCATCGGATAAAAGGACCATTACGACTAAACGATCAAATCTAATCCGGTTTTTACAGCGTCAGAGTTCTTTGTTATAACAAAGAATTATTGTTATTGATATAGAAAGTTAAATCTTATCTAAGAATGCCTAAGAATATATCCCAATCTTAAATTTTTAGTTGTACAACGTAAAGTCGAGTAGTGGAGAGCTTGACTTAGTGCAAGTTGCCCGACAAATATCTTCTGAAACTTTCGAGATTCGAAAAATATGTCGCACCTTATCTTAGTCCTCACCATCATTATCCTTCAGGCTTCAGGTAAATAATAAGTATGCACAAAATAACACGTAACTATAAAACGTGTAACTTAGTAGTGGGTACAGAAAAACAATTTTCGACTCTATTGCAAACAAAAGTCCGGTGACTTCAACACGACACCCTATTTTATCTACACTGTGATAAAACGATTTCCCCTCGTGTTTTCAAACGAAGTTATTATGTTACGCCGATGGTAGGTATAATATTACAGCCAGCTCTAAACTTACGTGTTAATCGGCCTCATTCACCGCAGAATTGTTTTTGTACGCTCGCCCGTTACGAATCGATTGAAAAACGCTCCGTGTGGTATTTTTTATTTGTATGGCTTTTATACTTTTTGGAGGTAACAGAATTCTGCTTTTCGAGGTAGAACGCTTTGGTTTGTATGGATGTTTGTAGCATTCTACCAGTAAATGCATAGCTTTTTGAAGTTCAAAACCGCTATTTGAATTTCAAAATTGAAGCGTACGGAAGCAAAGTCCTACCACGCACCAAAACACACCAACCACATCTGCATTCGAACTGTCTTTTTTTTTATGTTTGTAAAGTAGCAAACGAGCATGCAGGCCACCTGATGTTAAGTGGTCACCACAGCCCATAGACACCCACATTCAACCTCAAACGAAAACGGAGTTCCGTCTGAAGTTGTAAATGGATGCGTCACTACTCCTGAGGACTAAGATGGTTGCCTCGCTATATGTGTGTCCGGCAATCGCACCTCTCCAACCGAAACACAACAACTGCTTTACGGCGGCTTATGAGGGCGTCGGTGGTACTTCCCCAGACGAACGTTTGTTCTACCACCTACTAAATTTAATTTAATATTGTTTTTCCTTATATTTTCAATGACAAATTTTAAAACAGGAAACGTTGGTTATGATAGATTTTTTAATAGGTACGTTTTGATAGCAATATGATGTGTGACGTAATTGCTGACGAAAATGGTCGCCAACATTTGGCGGCAATTATTTGCTACGTTTTTTCCGTAATCAATGAATAAGATATGCTGCGAGCTTTGCAATTAGATATCAAATTGATATCCATAACAGCGTCAAACATGTGTTTCTACAAATGTGTTTTCAGTATAGGTAGATATAATTAATGTGTTAAAATTTATTAACTTGATTATTTTATGCAATGTTAATAGATTTTAACATCCAATTCATATTATTGTTCCATGTGTTCTTATGGAGAGAAACAGCTAAATGTTAAGAATTTGAGTAACTTACTGATTTAGTACCAGTTAATCTCTTAAACCAATCTAAGCCCACTACTTTCTGTATCTAAAATCTTTGTTTAAGTTTATTTGAATAACTTTATGGATCTCTCATTCGTCTTAACTTTAAAAGTTAATCTTATGTTATAAATACTCAATTTGCAACCAAATCGTCCTCGTATCTAGTTAGATATCAAGTTTAAAGCTGATGTGTTCACCAGCTTTGTACTTGCCTGTGATTCATCCTTACTACTATCATAATTCATTCAAACATTGGTGTCCGTGCAAATTCGTAAAATCCGAACACTCCGTTGGTATCCATATTTAGAAAATGCTCCCACCGAATGTCGAGTAGCGAGTAAGTCATCGGAAATAATAATATCTCGAACATCGAGTGGAAACTTTACGAGAATTCGGCATTTTGAAGACGGGGATTGTTGCTCTTTCCAACTTTGACCGAAGTTTGGAATTTGCATAAAGTTTCCTAAGTTGTGCATTATATTCAGCTGTGTCTACTCTTTTGTTTTTCGACCCGATCTCAGCAATTTAATTGACATCGCAGCATATTCTTTGTTTGTAGGTTAAGGAGCTGTCCATAGGCAATGATTAGTTGATTATTTTAGATTAAATTGCTTGATGTAATTTGTTTTTCTTTATTGCTATAGTTTGGTTTTCAAAATTGTGTGTTGATTGTGTTTTGAACTTTTATTTAATACTTGCTCTGCGTCGCGTTACTGTGTCTCGATCATACCACCACCGACATCACCATCATAGGCGTGACCCAGGTACATACTGAAGTATTCAAATAACACATTGTTTCAAAATGTCACAGGAGCTGTTAACTTTCAGAAATTATCGATTTTGTACAAACAGACATTTACTTTTTTATTGTATAGATTCTTTCATTGTTCTCGTATTCAACGATTCCCATCATACAGTTCATTCTGACTATTTAAAAGACTATCCCCATTCACGATTATTGCGAACACAGGGAACCTCGATTCATCGGTGCGTGCCCCAAAATAGCCCACAACCGCATAAGACGTTATCTCGTCTAATTCGGTGAGCACCCGCGTGCACTTGACAGATGAGTCACGGTCGCACGGACACTGCACCCGAATCACAGATGAGGTGGTCAGGATAGTAGTGCCATCGCGCAGAAAAGAGTCACCTCATTAAGGTATATTTATAGATCAGATATTAGATAGATATCAGCTCGCAGATTGAAAAATCGTGACAGGTTAACAGTCTGAACAATTGTTTTTTTTTTTATAAAATACCTTTATCGCTATTAAAACGCTTTATACACTCATAGCCCCCACACTAGGATTCCCTATGTAGTGGATGCCAGATATTTTGAATTTGGCGATTTTTCGTGTTTTTCCTCGTATATGGAAATATTTTGAATTTGAATCTAGATTTACTGAATTAAACCCGTGGCTAGAAACCTACCAACTTATAGGTTGATTTGATTTTTTCGACGATTTAGTAAAACATAATAACGCTTTTACATTGATTGCCGCACATTAGGATTCCCTGTGTCGTTTGTGCCATGGACACATACAAAGACGTGTACGCAAACACCTAGATCCAGAACCACACCTAGATCCAGAACAGAAAACTAAATTCATAATTTGGATATCTGCCTGAGCGTGTAAGCCACCTGATGGGAAATGGTCACTGCAGCGCATAGACATCCAAATCTAACCTCAAATAAAACAGAAGTTTTATCGGAAGTCGAACGTAGATACGTTACTAATCTTGAGGACTAAGATGGTCGCCTCGCTGAAGTGTCTTCGACAATCGCACCTCTCCAACCGAAACACAAAACACAAAAATTGCTTCACGACAGATTAGGAGAGCAGTGGTAGTACTTCCTCGGACGAAGTAAACTTCAAAATATCTACTGATGATAATATAATTGTTATTGCCAATTTACGTGCCAGTTTTTGTTTTATGGAACATTCATAACTTCTGCACGATTCTACTGATATGATACTTCTACTTTGTCCGAACAGAACCAAACCAAGGATGTATTGTGATTACTGCGTAATGTTTACGGATTTGATGCGAGTACTTAGCGGTATCATGAAAGCCGGCTTGTTTGCCTCTGATTTAACCGTCTCCTTAGCGGTTTGTGGCCCTCCCGTAAGCTCCTCATTAAACATGTTCAATCTTGTTGTAGATATTGTTTGATTCACGCGTTTTAATTGTTTATTTTCAGCACGCAGAAGCTACGTCTGATTTGATATACAAAAACAGTTAATTAGTCGATAGAAATTTTAAGAAACAGGAGTCATGAATTTTAAAGTATCATCTTTTTTTATCAAAGGTGAATAGAAATTCTAATAAAAAGGAAAAAATTAAATCGCACCTGGCTACATCGATGCCATCCAGCATGAACCAAATACCTATGTATCTACCTATCTTTGTATAAAATATTTTTGAAGACTTGAAAGTTTCTGGGTCATTATTTAAGAGACAAAAGTACCAATATTGATATGATTTCGTTGAATAAACCCTTGGACTCTATCACCTTGGGGTCATCCCAAACAATAACCATAATTTCCAATTTCCGACAATAAAGCTTTGTAACAAACAGACCTGATTGACATTCGTCACGCATGAAACGAAGTCAAAGGTAAACAATAAATCAACGCCGGTTAGGACGGAAACGCTCAAGACACTAAACACATCCCATGAGGGCCAGGGGTCATGATCTGAAGCTGAACTAAATTAGATAAAACTAAATTAAACAATGAAACCAAAATTGAGTCGGGGAATTCCAGCCTTTGATGTTAAAAAAGGTAAAGCAGAAGATACATTTAGTTGTATTCAAGTACAATGGGAAGTTTCAGAAATCAACTTATTAGATAGTTGTACTTTGTTTTATAGTTTTAACGTCGTCTAACATATTCACTTAAGATCAAAGTTAAATGATAAACTATTGGAAAAAACGAAAATGAATTACATCTTCGTTATATAAATAGTATTCGTTATATAATAGATAATATAAATAGTAATAAATATTTTATTGCGTATTGTAATTCAAGTTCAGCAAAAATACAAAATACAGTACCATTGGCAGCAACGTGAAATAAATGTACGGAAGCTTAAACATTGGAAATAGCCGCTTATGATTCATACCCTTATTCACCCAAATGTATCGAATAACTGACAGGATAAAGCCACGGAATAAATTGTACTGAATAAGTAAAATTGGATCAGCAACAGACGCTAAAGTGAGTTATGCAATGATGTGAAGGGAAACATCGTGGAGGTCCCAATAATCTTTGGCCAAATAAAAGGGATTGTACTAAATTCGTTATGAAGAAGATTTGGGCTGGCCAATAAATTACTCTGGAATTAATCCAACCAATTCCGCTTGATGAACTATCCCAGTATACGGTCATTTAGACACGAAGTAATCCTCTGTTTAATACCGAAGCTGTCACTGTTAGTGATTTCGTGTTGGTGATATTTGGATTTTTATGGTTTAACTTTCCAATTTGAACGATAAAAAATATTTGTTTGTTAATGTATATTTTCATGTCTTTACTAGTAACGTACTTCATTACATTCATCCTAATTTTCGAAAATGTGACTATTTTCGGAAGTATGTAAATGTAGTCTTTAGTCTTATGATAAGTATGTCTTATTTCTTTCCCTTAATAATATTTTCATAATATGTCGAATAATCTCGTATCATACTAAATAAATATAAAGGGGTAACCCAATTATAAGTTTGATAATAATAAATACGCATTTAGTCTACAAGACTGACGTGTCAACATTGAGGTTGGGTGACTGGTATTTTTAAATGTATACATTTTTAAATGTATGAAACGTAATAGTTCGTCCTCATCTTGCGTGCTTACATTGTAAGCACAATAGTACAATGAACTTGTCAAATTCCAAACATACTCGAAGTGGATCGTAAAGGCGTCTTTGTCACATGCTTAAAATATTGAAGTCCACACATCTGTTCTCTGCAGTTCAAAATAATTGTGTCATCCCCATGTGGATTGACGTGGCTGACATGCTCTTAACGTAGATGCCATTGAAACGAAACCGGTACTTTTTAATTTCGTTTCCTTTTTTTGGCGACGCAAAATGTGTTACTGTGTGGGAAATCAAACATTTCATTATATTTATTAAAAGAATATATTATTGCGTCTCACTTGGTAAACTGGTAAATTAATCTTAGCAGTTGTAAGCAAAATTGATTTTTCTACATGATATTGTAGTAGATGGTACGTTTGCATTCCGTTTGTACCGATTTGTCCCGATTAAAACACGGAAAGTGTAAAGAAACGCTTTAAGAAAGAAACGGTCTATACTCATAGTTCCACACTAGGATTCACTGTGTCGTGGGTGCCAAGACACATACAAGACGAGTGCACAAACACCCAGACCCAGAATGGAAAATTAAATTCATCATTTAGATGTTTCCTTGGCCGGGATTGAACCCGGAGCCCTCTGCGCTTTAGGCCGGTATGGTAATCGGTGCACCACATGGGTTGTCAATTATGAGACAGATAGAAGTGGTAGCTAACCAACGGCTCGAATTACGTACCTCCTTCGTTTTAAAAGTCAGTTTGAAAAAGATAAAATGAAGGAAAATTCATCGCTACGGTCCATGTCAAACAGAAAAAACTTCTTAAACGTCGTCTTACGAAAGGTAACGACAAAATAAAATTCCTGCGACGACAACAGATCTTCTAGTCAAATTACCCATGAAACTTTTGTTTTCACTTTCCCCGACCTTACTTTTTGTATTTATTTACCGGTCCTGAACAATGATTACAGAGGCAGACGCTAAAACGAAATTGTTAGACCCAACCCAAAATTACTAACGGCAAACGGCAATTATGATTTCAGATTAGAAGCTCAGTTACGCCTACATTTAAGTACTGTAAAAGTGTGTTAGTTAAGTCGTTTGCATACTAAATTCGTAGTATGTTTGCCAGTTTTGAAGTGGTAGACTCTTCATACAGTCTTCAGCTGGTAAACTATCTCAGCCGCCTTACCGGCGATGCTTCTGATGCCAAGTTCGTTTTGCAAGATCTACTGCACACATGCATATAAGCAAAATATATGAGATAGTCTTACCTTAGGCAAAACTTCAAATCTTTTTTTAGATTGTCGACAGCTATTGAGAAGATATCAGTTTTGTTGGATGTCAATATTAATGTTGATATTAACATAAAATACTTTCATATAGTGGTTATTATTCAAAATCTTCTCTTCATTACAAAATACTCAACAACTTCTCAGATACTTCTACTCTTTCTGTAATTACTACACAACAAGTCTTATAGTGTACAAGTAATATGCTCAATTACAGTTACGACGTAATCTAGTTCTTTTGAACATTGCCTAGAAAGAACTCGAACGAAAACGGATCTTCAAAGAAAACCAGTCGTGTTTGTCAAATCTGTAATCCAACTTTCCATTGCAAATCTCGAACAGGAATTGCAAACTTCATGCATCACTTTGAGTTTCACTTCGCATTATGCTTCTACGGTTACATTTTAACAGACTTTCTCCGATTATGGTTTGTTTAATTAGTATTCTGTACCAGTTTTGGAAAACTTGACGCTTATGGAATTGTTCTTGAGTCTGTTTGTCTCTCTGTCTATAAAGCCAGTTGTGATATAACATTTTTTTTCAGGCACGAAATATGTATGAAATGCGATTGATTACTTTTTTCATGAACCAAGGAAATGTCTTGAACAGTTTTATTCTAACGTAAATTTGTCATTGTCACTTAGGCACAAATCTCTCAGAATAAGTAGGCGCTATATTCCACGCACTCCAAGTGATGTTTGGCAAACTTCATACATCTTTGAAGGCTTCGAGTGTCTTTGCTATATTTTAATTTGTCGATTACTGGTATGTCATCAACATGATCATCATTATCATCGGGTCGGTTCGGACGAGTCTCCTCTCAGAATCAGAAGGATGTATGGACAACCAATTCCGTGAATAAAATTGGCGCTAATGGTAAATTATCAGAAGTAATTGTAACAAAACTTATCTTTCGCTATCAGACATCACGGAAAACGAGTGTTTACGAGAGCGTTTACGACGATCCGTGACAGAATATTTATCGTGGCTGGTTTTATGGCTTCAAACAGACATGGGCCCGAGTGTAGACAAGTTACTTAGCAAGCGGACAGTGTTTTTTTTCGATTTGCCTCGTCATAATGCGTTGGACGTTGCCCTCTTTTCAGGAAATCGATATCAAGTTCACGGGAAGGTTCATTGCGAATCGAACAATGCTTCTCTATGCTATAAGCTTTTATGTGTATGGGCAACGATACATTAGCTTCTTATACTTCGTTTTAGATGTCTATGTATGCGTATGTTTGCCTTTTCTATTTTATTTTGACTCAAAAATTAACAGACACGTGTTTATTACATAAATTTATTTACGAAAAATGCAACTTTTACTTAAACTTCTGGATACGGAATAATTAACCTCCCGAAAAAACGAAATGCGTGAGATTTTCGACGAATATTCCATTCTATTATAATATTCCATAATCTATGTACAAGTTATATTTTTATTAACATTTAATACAAATAGTTCTACGTGACAATAGTTTTCGGCCAAATTATTGAATCATATCATCTTTTCTGCAATTCTTTATGTTAACTGATAAATAAACTTCAGTATTTAATATTTTCGGATCATCAGAAATTTTCCGGAGGCAGGTGAAATATAAATTAAGGCAAAATAAAGCCTAACAATAGTCTTAGTCGTAACAGTGCAGAAAGTGATTTATTGATAATTACAAAATGTACAGAATAATATTTAAATAATACTTGACATAACAACTGCATTGCAAATAAGAATATATTCAGGCGTAGCACAAGTGACTAAAATCGGTTGCCCAAAATTCACCGTTCTATCGATCCTTGCAGTGCTATTGCATTGCTTCAAGTGATTTACTGGATAAGGGGGTTGCTGGTCAAGCGATTTTGAGCTACATACAAAGAGCATTAAGGTTTGGATTTGGAAGGTCACTTTTACAACGGGGGTCACGGGCAAGGGTTCCAACCCACGTGTTACATACATTATTGCGTGATCTGTATGTTTTTATGGGAATGTACGAGTAGGACTTGAAGTTAGGGCGTTAGTCAGTCCAATTGAATTATTTATTCAAATTGTATGACGTCAGCTATCATCTTGATGACTAACCCGAATTAGAATAATTCCCGTATTAACTTATTTAACTATATGACTGCTTTAGGATTTTATTATTTACTATGGTCCTCCTAATTTTTTGATAGATAACTAAAATACTGTCGTTTCCACTGTTATTTTGCTCTATGTTCATTGATATTATATAAGTACGATACATTCAGTAATGCCTTTGCTATCTATATTAATTTAATATAGCTGAAAAAGTTTGTTTGTTTGTTTAAACTCACTAATATCTGGAACTACCAGTCGGATAAGCAAAAATGATTTTGAATTAAATAAGCTATTTATTGAGGAAAGTTTCAGGCTATGTAACATCACACTACGATTTTTAAAAGCGGAGCAATAAGCACGCTGAGTTAAGCCAAAAAGTATGCAAGTGAGACCAAACACGCGGATGCGGGCGGGCGGTGTGGCCAACGGTTCTTATGCACGCGAACTAAGGCGCGGGCATCAGCTATTCATCGTTTCTAAATATTTCGCTTTTGTAATTTGTACGTGTATAACATGTTATTTAAATTCAATCTCTTTTTTCCAGGTAATGCCAGATATTTCTTCCGGGCGAGTAACCTTGTTCATTACGCGTTTGTTGATTGTAATTATATGCATTTGACATTCATGAAAATTGAGCAAAACGGAATAATTAACCGGTATAATTTCATTTAATTGTACTCAAATTAATTCTGTTCATATAACGAATTGAGAAACTACTGTGTTTATGTATGTGTTTTGATGTAAATTTGTTTACATAACCAAAAGTAGACGTGCCTATAGACACCATCATCATCCGCTATGAAGCAATTTTTGTGCATCGTTGCTGTTGCCGGGTACACTTCGAGCGAGGCGACTATCTTAGTTCTCAGAAGTAATAACGTTTCGACTTACGACTTTTGATAGTACTTTGTTCCTGTTTGAGGTTAGATGTGGGTGTCATTGGGCTACAATGACCACTTATCACCAGGTGGACTGCACGTTCGTTAGCTTCTCTACTAACATAAAAAAAAAACAAAATGAGACATACCTACATACGCCCTCATAATTCGTCGTGAAGGAACTCGTGTTTTGATTGGACACAGTGTTCAGTTGCCGGGGACACTTACAGCGAGTCGACCATCTTAGTCTTCAGGAGTGAAACATGTACCTACGACCTCAGATAGAACTTCAGTTCTGTAGATATGTGTGTCTATGGTTTACTATGACCATTTAACAAAAGGTGAGCCGTACAATAGTTTGCTTTCCTTTAACGTAAAAATATATATACTTTTAAATCATAAGAATCTCTTCTAAAATTGTTATAGTAAGATATTTATTAGAGTACAATCAAACATAAGAAATGGAAAACACGAGAAGTAACATTATTTGCTCCATATGCATTCTCCGTCTTACAATACAAATATTAGCAATTAATTTAAATGAGCATACGCAAACATCCCTCTCCTTCCCAGTTTGCAATGTATATCTGTCGTGTTTACGTTTAACCGTGAGATTGAATTACTACGATAATAACAATTATAGCTCTCCTCCTTGCGAAATATTTTTTAGTAATAATGACATTATTATAAGGACATAATATTTAACAAAAGAGCGTCAATATCATTCAAACTTAAATATTTAATAAATTACATTCGAATTTGGAACACTAGTAATATTTTGTGTCACAGTGCTTAAAGGTTCCAAATATAAATATTGTTTTGATAAACTCGCTTGACGATGTGGTTATGATTGCGAACTATTGTACAGAGGAATGCTGCTTCGATATTCGGGTAAAGTAATTCAGGTAATAACTTAATTTTAACATAAGGTAGGGTAAAATCCCCGGTAAAAAGGTATCTCCCCGGAAGAACTATATTTAGTAACCTATTAGTTTTTATACCACATTTGATGTGACGTCACCTAGTTTTTCGACGCTGTCCTTAAACTTCATTTTCATTTGTTCGACGGTGTAAGTCCTATTGAAAATATAATAAAATTAGGTTATAAAATACCTTTGTGTATAAAAATAAACAAGGATACTAAAACTTATAACGTCTTAGGTATGTGTTAGTATCACCCTTAAATTATTTTCAATATACTTACCTTCTAAGCTTATTTACAAATTCATACCGATAACGATCTTAAGAGAACACACATATAACGGTATTTCAGTTATATACAATCGGGACTAATTAGGATTGTGCGGCTAAGGGAAGAATAAGGCGCAACAAAGGTATTAATTAAATACATTAAATATCTTGTATGTTTTAATTAATTGGTAGGAAGTTATCAAAGGTGTTCAAAGTCTTCCTGTTCGCATAAATCTTATTCTGTAAGGCTGTTCACTTCTGAAATATTTATTAGAAATAATGGAGATTTCTAATAATTGATATCTGTACATGTAAAAATCATTTATATATATCTATACATGTAAACAAACTTTGCAAACAACAACAAACAAAAAACGTTGTACTTTTTTAAAGAATATAAGTATGTTAGTGTAAGTCTCAAAAAAGTAGACTTCGTTCCCCTATCAAGTAAACCCAAAGAAGCCAATGGGAAGCGATTGGATTCCAATGCCAAGAACCAGTCGAAGTGACGTTCATTTGAATAGATCTATGTAAATCAGTGGAGTGTTCAAATGCAGAAAAAATTGTGGATTTTTACATATTTCAAGAGTAATAAACGAGCGTGTGGACCAACTCATTTCAGGTGGTCACTGCAGCCCATGGACACCCACATCTAATCTCGAACAGGGTTAGAGCTCTATCTGAGGTCGAAGGTGAGGTCGTACATAGATGTGTCACTACTTCTGAGGACATAACAGTCGCTTCGCTTATAAATGTCTTTGATAAGGACAACTCTCCAACCGAAACCGCAAGAATTGCTTCACGACGGATTGTGTGTACTTTCCCGGTTGAACTATAGTTCTACCGCCTATCGCGTCGAAACATCTCCCAATACTATAGAAAACAAACCTATATAGATTATTAGTTATTACATCAGGAGTTAGCAAAACGTAGTGAAAGTGTAGTGTTGAGACTCCGACCTCTTGCTGAGCGTCCGGGGTTCGCATCCCGCATGCGCCGCTGATTTTTCGAAGTTATGTGTGTATTCAAAATTAATTATCACACGCTTTATCGGTGAAGAAAAACATCGTGGGGAAACGCCTACACCTTAGAGTTATTTGTAAAGTTCTTGAAGGTGTGAAATTTACCAATCCGCACTTGGTCAGCGTGGTGGACTATGGTCTAACCCTTCTCGTTCTGAGAGAAGCGTACGCAACAGTGGGACATTAATGGATTGATGGTGATGATGATGATGATATCAGGAGTATGATTTTAAGCTAATATTATCGCGGAAATTATACATTTTTTATATTATGTAACGAGCACTCACGTGAGTACTCGTTACATAATATAAAAAATATCAGGAGTATGTGACGAAGCAAAGCGTAGGTATATGTAAGCGATATCATAACAAATGGATTTCCATTGTAGATGCAAGTATTCATGTCAGTCTTGCTGACGATCAAGTTACATCAACAGTAGGTACCGGAGCTACCTCTATTAACACAAACCACCCGTATCTAACTAATTTGATTTGAGCCGTATTTGAGCTAACAGATGTTCCGAGTCGGGATAATTATTACTAACCCGTCGTTTAGCTCGAATCTGTTATGCAGGTTTTCATACTGCTGAAAGTTGGTTAATTGTTTCCAATAAATTAATAATGTTTTCACCGATACATCTTTTAAAATTTACCTTTTATTGCGATCCATCCTAATTTCCCCCCCATTCCGTTCCTCCATTTTGTCCCATTGCTGGACACGGGTCTCCTCTCCCACATCCTCTCAGTATGAAACGTATCAGGCCATGGTCCATCACGCTGGCCAAGTGCGGATCGGTAGACCTTACACACCTTCGAGAACTTAACAAAAGACGCAGATGTGTAGGTTTCCTCACATTGTTTTCCATCACTATTAAAGCAAATGATATTTAATTTCTTCTATATTTTACTCATTTCGAAAAATCGGTGGTTGCGTGATTTGAACCCCGGGTCCACAGCGTGGGTGGCCCGAATCTTACCCCTAGCTTATCACTGCAAAACCATGTGATAAAATCCTATTACATCTTGCAGACTTAATCCCATGCTAATCATTCAGATATCGCGTTCAGGTCGCTTTGTGCATTACGATCGTCGGTATTCTGCGTATCCGATGGTTAATTCGATTTGAGTCGTATCGGAACTATCAAGAACTATTGCCAGCCCTACCGTTCGTCTATTACCATAATCATTCACCCGGGATACCGTTTGTTGAATAACTTACGCAGATTGTTTCGCCGTCTTTAGATAATAGTTCCGCCGTAGGTCTGCAGAGGATCTTGTTAATGGACTGTCGTGAATCTGATCTCTCAAGCGACATAATGGCGGCTCTAACGTTTCATTGTTTGATATCGTTATTGTAGCAATATATCGTATTTTTGCCAACCGGCGTGGCGCAGTGGTCACCATACCGGTGTGACACGTAGAGGGTTCCGACTTCTAGTCCCGGCTAAGCAGACATCTGTTGATGAATTTAGATTTCTGTTCTGGGTATTTGTGTGCATCCATAGCATTCACGACCCAGAGTTTCCTATTGTAGGGCTATGAATATAGAATGCTTTATTTTTTTAATATATAAATCATTGACAATATTATGTTGACAACATTACTTCAATTATTGGATAACCCTATTGATAGTCGATAGAACTCTTCGTGGTTTAAGTGAGAAGGCAATACCGTGACATAACTGTCTGCCGCAAAGCAGTGGTCTGAAAGGTAGCTGGTAGGCGTTCTAATAACAGCTCATGGTTATCACGCGTTTGTGATATACATCGGCTTCTCACATAAATAATTTAGTTTAATATCAGTCAGTATTCCAAGTATGTCATTGAATGTCATTAAAAAACCTCGGAAATGCTGAGAATTTCCAAAATTATTCCACTTAAAATAACATGGGCACAGTTTGAAAACGCTATGAATATTTTTATGTTTGCCTTCATCAAGTTATATTATATTACACTGTTAAATTGTTATCCCGCTAAGTGTTCCTATTAATTCCATTATCTGCTATCATTACTTTCCTTTACCAATGCCATAATCAATATCTAACAGTGTCAAACAGATAAGCCGATGATGATTCATTGTCTTCCATTTACTCAGTATTGCGTTTGTTTAACGAATAAAATTACTGTATACTCACATCATGTTTTCGGTTCAGAAAGAAAATATTGTCCCAATTTTCTCTTACAAATAAAATAACACGAAATTTTATTCGTCTTTTTCTTTCGCTGTTATTCCAATCACGTGCCAACATCGTTTTTCATTTCAAAATCTCGATTTTCATACTTGACTTCCTCCATACGGCTGCCATATCTATAGCTGTTTTATTAATATTTTTTGTATCCGACGATTGTATTGTTTTATTGCTTATACTTTTGAAACAGTGTTAGGCAAATGGTTATGTTTAGCTGTTTTTCGTGTGATTTTTTCTTTTAATACTTCTAATATTCGTTTTGGACTTTTTTATATAAGAAGAGTAATAAACTAGCGTGCAGGACACGTGATGAGAAGTGGTCACTGCAGCCCATGGATATCTAACCCCAAACAACGCTGACCTGTTATCTAAGGTCGTACGTAGCCATGTCTGAAGACTAAGATGGTCGCCTCGCTGAAAGTACCCGACAACTACACTTCGCCAAGAAGAGAACTGCAAGAACTGTTTCAGGGCGGGTTATAAAGGCGGCGTTCGTATCGCCCCATATGAACTACAATTCTACCACCTGTATACTAATAAACATTTGTAAAATCGAATCCGTTAATTTTATCTCGCGAGCACCGGCTATCATGATTTTATAGGATAGAAGGCAGAGTTCAAACTGTTCTAAGCTTTGTAACCGCTTATCCGTGGCTTGTAGTTTTGCTGTGACACAATAGAACAGTGCTCAATTTATCGTCCGCTCCATACCAGGAACAAAGTTAACTAACTCCACTCGTGTGGTATTTCATTTCTGCACATGAACCGATTGTGTTCTCTGCCTTTGTAAACTTGAAAGGCGTGACTAAAAACGTATTGTTTCTGAACGAGAGCAATGTCGCGCTGTTATAAAATACACCAGCTACCTGCATGAAATTCTTTATGTTACGTCGCCACTGCGAACATTTCATTTTATGGTGGAAAGGTAACAGCGTTTGCTGCTTAAAAGTAATGCTTTGCCAGATATTTCTTTGTGCTTTCCCGCAATTATTTTCACGCGATATTTCTGGAATATTTTGATAGGTGATGGAACTTTGATAGTGTTTGTCGCTTGTATTTACATGTGGTCCGACGATGTTAGTCCTCAGGGTAGTGAAGCATCTACGTACGACCTCATCTAGGGTTGCAGTTTTAGTTAGATGTGGGTGTCTATGGGCTGCAGTGACCATTTAAGATGACTTACACGCTCGTTTATTTCAAATATTACTTTTACACTTGATATT
>DWKL01001106.1:0-15568 GCA_018249415.1 Phareas burnsi | reverse complement strand
GGTGGAATGTAATGGTGCCAAATAGCCGTGATTAAAACTTTATTAAAAACATTTGTGCATATATATATTGTACTTCAGACTACAGTAGCTTTATAAGGAAAGGCAGAAACAATAAATTAATCATCAATCTCACGTTAAGTCATTTATTTAATACAATAGGCAGCTAAATGAGTAAAATTATAAGCAATGTCATATTATTCATAGGTATTCTTAGTACGGTAGATTGTTTGTCTAACGGGAACAAACTAGTAACAATTATGACTGTTTCCTATCTTCTTGAAAGAAATATCTTATATTAACATACATTGGAGTTAATTTATTTCATTTACTTCCTAAGACGCGAAATGAAATATTAAAAAAGATCCGTTTTTTGATACGTAATGAGAATACAGTTTTATTCTGTCAACGAAGTTTATAAGCGTGGGCGCGTGACGTTTGCCTTACTTAACATGAATAATTATTATTTACAAATTTTGCAACGGGAAAAAATAAATGTATCTTCAAACTCGGGAGTATCAAAAGATGGAAGTGTTTCAATATATTTTTAAACGTACACTACCTTCTTTTTAAATTCGCTTCGAAGATTTATCGAAATCCGTGCGCAGAAATGAGTTGAACAAAATACCGGAATCGACGATCAATTCCAACGTATCTGAAATCATACTCAACGGATTACGTAGTAGGTGTTGCTAATATAAACTTTGCATCCTCTCCACGTTGAAAGTTAATATACTTGAACGATCTCTAAACATAAACCATCTCTTTCCCCGCGGTTGGCTCATCAGTCGGCCAACAAATTAGTCGGTGTCACTACAATAATATACAATAAGGAGCACACTGTGCACCTCAAGCTCCAAGCCGTCGCATAAATCGCTCAACACAGCCGAGTAATGTTTTGTATGGAGATTTCTTTCGACGGCACCGTGGTTGCCGTGTAGTGGCCTTTATCTAGCAGTAAATTAATGCTTGAAATTGATAAACGCTGGCCGTTTCTTTCTTTCTGGTGCCGGCATCGACATAATTATTCCGTTAATTTATTGCACCACGGACGTTACATGCCGACCAGCGAAATTTAGTGGTATTTTGTAACGCTCAAAGGAAATATCCCTTGGTTCTTAATTATCAAATCGAGTTTCGGAATACTGCTTAAAATTTCTAAGTCGATAACTAGATACCCGTTATGATATCACGATCTATTCTTGGCCTATTATAGCGTACATTTACATCCGCGCTAACGCCGAGGTCTTTAAACTTGATACGCGTAGACACTGTATAGTACGTCCATGTAACTTAACAATACTGCATAATGTCTCTCAATACACATTACATTGTGTAGTAAATTCCAAAAATGATTTTTTATTTCTTAAAAGTATTCAATTTCGATACAAATACGCCGCAAGTGGTAAGTTTAAGACAACACGGCTTTAAGCTGGAATATAACAAAAAGCTATAACTACTACTACTATAACAAAAGTACTAGCAATAAATCACTTGTTTTGTGCGAAAATTACCAAATGTTGCAAAACTGTGGTACTCGGTTTGCATGCCTTTGCAAGGTCAACTGGAATGGGGCGAATGCATTTCTTTTGGGCGTCCCTATTGTGTTTTAGTCAAAGGACTTTCTTTGCGAATGTCAAGGCAATTAATCTACTAATGGGTATTGAAAGTGACAAAGACACTTTTACTCTCCTTCAAAGGGAGAAATGATTGTTTCTGAGGAAAGTAAGATTTGCATGGGCCGGACCACCAAGGGCAGGTAGTGTCTCGTAATCGGACGATTTGTCTTATTGTCGGAGATGTCGTTTGTTTGTGTGCGGTGACCGCGACTGTGCTCGAGATAAAAGTAATAAATTACTTGAAACGGAAGGTGTTTGTAATGACCGACTCCAGAGGTGTGGGCCTAAACATAGACACACTTTACTGAGTGATTAAAATTACAGTTATAAACGAAAAAAAAATCTTTTCTGCTTCTTAAGGCGGTATAAGCCTTATTAAGAACATTTAGTAATAACGTTTTAATAATAGCGTTTTAATAATAACAATAGAACATTTAGTAATAGATTTTTAATAATAATAGAACTTTAAATAATAACGTTTACTGTGTATTCTAGTCTGAAAAAAGTGTAGTGTTGCGACTAACAGAAATACATAAGATGTTTTTACTTGATACATAGGCATAGTTATGCAAGTATGACCGACCGTGTCCTTGTCATGCACATTCGAAGCCAATATATATATATTCCAATTATTTTCGTATTAAAAAGTGACGTCAATTTCTTGGTTGCGATTAAAGTAAACTTTGGTACATCAACCTATAATTTGATTATGATACAAACAACATACAACAGGGGTCTAATCCCTCGAAGATAGATTACTATAGAGAACTATTATAAAGCAAAACACAAAACTCTAGTTCCAACTTGGGACTCCCAACTAGTTATAATAAATAGCGTATCCACAAAGACTTGTTCGACCAGATTTATTATAAAATTAATATTCAATTAGCTTTCCGCACATGAAACCGTGGCGTTGGCTGGGCGTGCGTATTATTAAATATAATTTATGGCATCATTTACCGGCAGATATTTTTTAAATTATTGTCGGTCCCGTATCAACCGCGGTAATTGTGGTTCCAGTCAATTTGATCAGCGATCGGAACCTGCCTACGTTAAATACAAATATTTAATCGAGTTACTTACCCATAGAAAATGACTGCAACCCTTTTTATGTCCCACTGTTGGGCACGGTAACTCCCGGCGAATGGGGCAGTACTGGACCATACTCCACCGAGCTACTCTGATGCGGATTAAAGCTAGTAATATTTTATAGAAAAATGAATTTGTATACAACAGTAAAAAATATTATTTATTTTAGAGATAAAAATTATAGGCAAAATAAATCTTGATAACGATTTTAAATAACAAGGCATTAAAATTACAATTTACTAAAATTACATTTTCGACTTCGACCGAAATAAAATCTTTAAATACGCATTTTTTTTGATTTAGTCCCAAAATACGTAATTAAAAAAAACTTTTAGGTCGTTAGCATTTTAATTGACCTTCGCGGCTTAGAATATTGCTTCCTGCAAAGAGACCGAGGTGTATATCTGGTTTTATCAAAATTTAATAAAACATATCGCAATGTTAAAGTTTTACGAAAATTTTATGCTTTTGAACTGGCAATGTCAACTCAAAATGGGTTCACATTAATAAAACTAACAATCAAACAGCGCCCCTTTACAGTTCTGTAATAGAATAGATAGAATGGTATGGTATTTACTGAGGAATCAATCACACGTTGTGACTAATAATGGCTACCTTTCTAAAACAGTTTGGTGAACTTAACGCTTGAGGATAATGAAATAATAATGGAAAGATTATTATGAAAATAAGTAAATAAATCTTAGGTAACATAAACGACATAAACACTTAGGTAACTTAAGATAACATTAGGTAACATAGATGAGATAAAAATTGTATGCCTACGTTACTCGCTAATCAGAATTGCATTAACTAAATAGTTTGGTGAACTTAGAAAGCTTGAGAATAATAAAACAATAATACAATAATGGAAAGATTATTATTAACACAAGTAAATAAATATTACGACATAAACACTTAGGTAACTTAAGATAACATTAGGTAACATAGATGAGATAAAATTGTATGCCTACGTTACTCGCTAATCAGAATTGCATTAACTAAATAGTTTTGTAAACTTAAGGCTTGAAGATTATAAAATAATAAAACAATCATAGACAGATTATTATTAAAATAAGTAAATAAATATAACGGTATAAACACTTAGATAATTTAACATAACATAAGGTAACATAAATGAGATAAAGTAAAGATAAAGCTAAAATAGTTTTGTGAACTTAAGGCTTAAGGATGATAAAATAATAAAACAATCATGGATAGATTATTATGAATATAAGTAAATAAATCTAACTACATAAACAGTTAGGTAACATACAATGAGATAAAGTATCACGCCTACGTTACCCGCTAATCAGAATTGCGTTAAGCGGACAGTTAATTTCCATATAACCCCTTTCGCGAAGAGGAGGTCCCCGTTCAGCCCATCCCTGGTCATTAACTCTGTGTAGGTACAAATGTCGTCTAAACGTATAATAAATCGGCAGCTTCCGTGTCTCCGTAAATTGAAACTATTACTTGGTAGATAAGAATTCTTTGAAGTTCAACTGCGGCGGGTCTAACGCCGCAAATGTTGGTGCCTCATAGCAATAATCTAGCGCTGGTGTGTTCTCGTTTAAAGGATATAGTAAGGGAGATTATATATTTTCAAGTACGCATTGGTAGACTTCACTCGCCTTCAAGAACTTTACAAAGCAATTTGAGATATATAAGTTTCCTCACAATTTTTTTCTTCACCGTTAAAGAAAGCGATAATTAATTTCTAATCGCACATAGGATCCAAAAAATTTGCGGTGCGTGCGGGATCCGAACGCCGGACACCCAGCGCGAGCGGCCGAAATCATAACCACTAGACTATCACAGATAATAAATTGTAGTGATTCAAATATTCGGAGTAAGTATTAAAAAACGATTACTATAGTTTCAATTCCAATGCCTACAGAGCCTTACATTTCCCCATTCTCCATTGCCTACTTCCTTGAATTCGAGTAGGACTACCTAGTACCGGTTTCTACCGGCGGCTTACTATCTACATGGATACAGACGGACGATTTGTCTTACAGATAACCAATCTAAACATGAATTATACCCAAGATTTATAACATTACCACTATCAAATTCAAACAATCAGCCCTAGTTGGATATAGTTATACTAAACGTTGCTTGTCAATCTCATTTTGTTCATAGAAACGATACTTGATACACAGCGATCGTCATCAATCCATTACGATCCCACAGCTAGGCACGTGTCTCCTTATAGAATAAGAAGGATTAGGCCATAGTTCACCACGCTGGTCGAGTGGGGATTGGTAGATTTCACACGCCTTCTTGAACTTTGCAACGATGTCAGACGTGTAGGTTTCATTATGATATTTTCCTTCACCGTTAAGCAAGTTGTAATTAATTTCTAATACGCACATAACTTGGAAAAAAATTGAGAAACGTACAGGATTCGAACCCGAGCCTCCCAGAGTGAGAAACCAGAATATTACTACTGGGCTATCGCTACTTACATACCAATAGTATACAATCATTTGAGCCCAACTTTAATACCCCTCAACCTTTTTTTATACAACTGACAACACAACTAACTGTACAAGCCACCTGATGTTAAGAAGTCACTGCAGCCATTGACACCCACATCTAACTTGACAGGACTGAAGCTCTATCCGAGGTCATACGTAGTTGCGTCACAACCCCTGAGGACTAAGATGGTCACCTCACTTGTAAATGTACCCGACAACCATACCTCTCAACCGAAACAAGAATTACTTCACGCCGGATTGTGAGCGACATTCAGCAATTCTAAACGTGACTTCTCAGTGGTTCAAACTACTTTTGCAGTAGCAGGATTTGGTTTGAAGGGCGTGGTAATATTGACTTATTGGCCATTCAAATTAGATATCAGGGCTAATGACGCAACAGTGATATTTAGACCGGATTTTGGTTCTATTAACAATTGTTTGTAAATGTCCATCAGTAGCAGGGTTATCTTAATATGAGCTAGATGTGTCTATTTACTGTTGTTGTTATATAATAAATATATTGTTGTATGTTATTATTATATAATGTATAATATATAACAGTAACGACTCTTTCTATACCCTTAGCCCAACACTACACCCAGAAGGAAACCTAAATTTATCATTTAGATGTCAGCCTGGCTGGGATTGAACCTGAAATTCTCAGTATGTGAGACCGGCATAGTTATCTCTGTGCCATGCTTTTCGTTATATAGTCAAAAGTCTATAAAAACTTTTTTATCATAGAAGTTGTGAAATGGCATATTTATCAGTCGGTAAATGATCACTGCCCGTGGACAGCTCAGTAAAGGGTGTGCTTCCGAAATAGAAACAAACGCTTCTACCATATAGTCGAATAAGAACGTTTATCTACATTTATATTTTTGGAATTAAACTATTTAATTGCCATAACATGAACGTGATGACTTTGCAAGTAATAAATGTTTAAAAAATTTACAAAATATATTTAATAAAAAAACATAATCAGGTATACCATTATAAATAATAGTTGCAATCATCTAAAACATTTTCTATACTTGAAAGTTCTTATTTTTTGTACTATCTATCACTTTTAAATGTTGAACATGTCTCTGAGCGAGGATGTGAAGTGTCTCCTCGCATCAAAGTCACATGTATTTTCAAGTGCGCAGTCGCAATGCGGGCAACAAGACAATTCGAGATTAAGTCGGCACGGCCACCGTCGCATCGAAATAGACCATCAAAAACTCTAATAAGAATTTATCAACGGCGCCGTCTGAAGCGCTCGAATACATAGATTTATTGCGTGTTATGTAAATGTGTACAAGATATTAGCGTCCTTAATATTTCCACGTCGTGATTACTGCTCACACGAACGTGAGAAACTCCTATTGCCCCGCTTCGTACCCGCTCGGGATTCAATCGGACAATCTTCGGATCCCTTTTTATGCACCGACCATTATACCTACTTAGCTGCATTTGCCGCAAATAGATATTTCGATCCATTGCTCATTAATATTGTTAACGTGCTTTTAAACATAGAGTTCCGACAATGATACATGCTTCACTTTCGTTCTAAATACGTCTGTTCGGTTGTTGATAGTGCGATGCGTAACAGCAATTAAGAATTAAATGTTGATGATCAAAAGACGTGTCTTTCTAAGCTTACATTGATATTCGACATACTTCAAACGGTAAGTCAGACTGTAATTCTTCATTATCAATAGACATAGCAGTTCTTATGGGAACATAAAACAAATTTGGTGGGCTTAAACCACACCATGGGATCACATCTTAACCACATCTTAAGAGACCATAAAATAAATGTACGTGATACGCAATAGAATTTAATTTTACTCATTTTTGTCAAACGTTAGAGTCAATAACGCGGGGCAACGAGCCAAATAATAAGTAGCCGAGACTAGCCACTGACATTTGGAGTAGCAGAACACGATCCAACGGGTTGGCTGATGACATAATTCATAGCACGCGTGCGTTGCGCTCTGCGTATCTCTATATATCATTAGGCATATTTTAGACGCTTCTATGACTGCCTGTCCGCGTGATGATGTATATCATTCGCGAATGCACCTTTCCGTTTTGCTTCTGTCCTTCCCCTGTGTAATTTTAAAAACATGTTTGTTTATGCAAGCAATATTAAACGGTTTCACGGGATACTAGGAATTAAACTAAAAAACCCGTGCTTATAGAGAGAATTTTTAAAATCTTTTTTGTTTTGGGGTTTGGGTTGTTAATGTTAATTTAAATTCCATTGTAATATATACTTATCTTTACCGCACTACTCTATTTTATATAATTCATAATTAATTAGACTTCTATCTTTAAGAGATGTATTGATGAGTGATCTTATAGAGAGATAAAAATATCCATACAACATAATAACATACTGTTAATACACAAGAGCGTAATTCGTTCATGACACCTATGATATTTTATTTGATTGATTAACTTAATATAATATATAGGTAGGTATATATCCTAATAATAATAAACGCTGAAATAATAAATAAATGCTTTTTACACTTATACCCCTACACTAGGATATGTCGTGGTGTCAAAGATACATACAAAACGAGTACACAAACACTCAGACCCGGAACAGAAATCTAACTTTATAATTTAAATGTCTGTTTGATCGGGAACCGAACCCGATACCCTCTGCGTGTCAGATCAGTATGATAATCGCTGAAGCCCCTGAGTCGGTTAATAATTATATGAGATGTAATATCTATTTGTATTTAATGCTAGCGCATTTGTCCGATTGGTTATGAAGTGGTGATTCCTGGGTTAGGTTCTCGGTCAACCAACTTGTAGATCTTAATGCGTCCATGGTGCCGTTACAAAAATAAATCTTAGTTAAGTACAAATAATATTTATAGCCATAAATAACAATCGTATTAAAAATACGCTGATCATTAATCACATTTAAAGCTCTCACAGTTTGCTGTCTTCGTAGCGACGTATTATTTGATATACACTTAATAAAAGTAACACTGCGTACCTACCACGGACGGCTTGAAAAACTCAAAATGAAATAAAAATATAGTAGGTGCCTTCCAGAAATCCAACACAGACGCCAACTCTGATAATTAAATCGTAACGCTTCATATAACACGAAAGATGCCACATCCCTTCATGCATCCCTTCCTGATGCATTCCATCCCACCTAATACATCCGGAAGGAAGCTTCCGGATGTATCACCGCCACCTTTATTGTTGCCCTAAAAACATTATTAAATGCTCCTTTGCTCTGGCTTGATGGATGTCATAGGAGACTTACAGAACACGTTACTCTTCCAAGACAACTTACTCTTCATTGAACGTATGCGGCCGACCTCAAGTATGACGTCAATTCCGTTTGGGGTCGACCATGAAGTCCAGTACCACATAGCATCAGATATATTAAACTGTTTTATATATAAGGCTGTCCCAACACACCCAAAGCAAATCATAGCAGTATGGACACTAGTTATTTATGCCTTATATTAATAATGCATAATTAAGTTAATACTTATTTAGACTCCGCGGTTACTGCGACGACTATTCTCATAATTAGTGTGATCGCAATAAAAGAACTTTTTATGACTATAATTATTCTATGTTTATCGACTTTTCCGCCTTTTCGTTTTTATTCATGTTAAAAGAGTACTGCCGATAAACAGTCACTGCAGCTCATGGACACCTACATATAACTTGAAACAGGAATGAAGTCCCATCAGAGGTCGTACGCAGATGCGTTACTACTACCGAGGAAGGAAATAGTTACACCGCTTGTGAGCGTCCTATACAACCACAAATTTATCCACTGCAGTAGTGAGAATTATATAAATATTTTCTTGTATATCAGTTTTAAGAATTTCCGTCAACAAAAACAAATTAGACGTATCTTAAATAACATTAGTATTTCATTAAACCAATTAAAACTTTCGGTGCATTAAGAACTCATTGAGCGCGTGTCTCTCACTGAAGGTGTGGTAAGTTTATTCACCACAGAATCTTCTGTTAGGTAATATATAACTACACTGTCCCGAATATCTATTAATCTATCATAAAACAAGTTAGATAAACTTCTGTTTAAGTAAATCGAACTTTCGTAAAGTGGCGCCGCGAGACAGGCTAACACATCGTCCGATAGGACCACGGAGATAATGGACAACAAAAAGAAATAAGAGAAAAATGTTACTTGAATCACGAAGCGCGGGTAGCTCTTTAAAGTAGAATCGTGATAGGTAGGTGACATGTAAAAATAATTACCCTCTACTAAACTGCAATAATCAAATACCATACGAAATAAAACCTTGTTGTTTTCTACAAAGGATCGCTTTTCAATTGGCACAGATGTATCGCTGTTGCAATTATTCACTTCAAGGATTAGTAGCCTACCAACACGACCTTTACTAAATTACTCGAAGATGCTCAAGATTTATTTGCGCGTAATAAATTGCAAAGTAAACATATTTTTGTTATCTTAAACGTATTGTGCACTGTTTGGAACTGTTATACAATATCATATTATTTTTATATATTTTTTTTATGTTTGAAAAGTAGCAAAGGAGCGTGCAACCACGTTAGATGTTAGATGTTAAGTGGTCACTGCAGCCCATGTACACCTACATGTAACCTCAAACAAAACTGAAGTTCTGTCTGAGATTGTACATAGATGCGTCAGTACTCCTGAGGACTAAGATGTTCACTTCGCTGTAAGTGTGCCCGGTAACCGCACCTCTCCAACCGAAACACAAAAACTATTTCACGGCGGATTATGAGGGCGGCGGTACTTCCCCGGATGAATTATAGTTCTACCACCTCTCAAATTCAATATCTGAACCTAGCGATCTAAATTGTTATACATAGTTGTAAAACGTCCCTTCTCTACCAAAATAACTTTCTTTCATCCGACATAAAACCACTTCGCATAGGTCAAGGTATATGACTTTGCTCTTACACAAAAATCTTATTTTAATGGAAATAACATTCCACAGATAAATGGGCACTGCCAGTTGATTTGACACAATGTAATTAATCAATATACTTTTTGTTTTATACTAATCTGAAAAC
This sequence comes from Phareas burnsi, assembly GCA_018249415.1. NCBI lineage: Eukaryota > Metazoa > Arthropoda > Insecta > Lepidoptera > Hesperiidae > Phareas > Phareas burnsi. The sequence goes on along the minus strand of DWKL01001106.1, from coordinate 5,328 downwards.
TAGATTTATAAAACCTAAGTAGATATTACAAATCGTTATCTATTCAGAACAAAGAATAAGTGAATTTCTTTTTGGCGTGCAATTGAGTAGATAAAAGTAACAAGTGAAACTCGTTACAGAAATATATGAACGAAAATTTCTATCAAAAATAGAGAAATATTAAATAGAAGATGCACTCAAATGCATGAACGGATTCAAAATTCAGATAAAAATGAAATATTCGAAAGAAATTTTGTTGATTATAATTAAATACCAAAGGTATAATTCTTAAACGAATACAGATAAATTAGATTGATTATAAATTTTAAGTAGCTTAAAAATGACTTGTTTAATATACCCACCAATTAATTAATTAAAATAAATTTAATATATCCGTAGTGGAGCAGCATTATTTTGCGTTTGAAGAGTAGCAAACGAGCGTGTAAGCCAGCGATGTCAAGTGACCACTGCAGCCCATGTACATCCACATCTAACATTGAATAGGATTGTAGTCCTTTCTGAGGTCATATGTGGACGCTTTACTACTTTTGAGGACTAAGATGGTCGCCTCACTTTAAGTATACCCGCAAACACACAAAAACACTCTGACAAAAACACAAAAATTTATTGACGGCGGATTTTGAGGGGGGCGGTGGTATCTCCCCGAAGTATCGTTCTACCACCTTTCATGGTGGAATATTCTCCAAACCTCCCTCTGTTGTAGGAAGAGACCCATAAATAGGCTTACAATTATTTAATATATGTGCGGACGTTATATTAAGGATAGCATCATCGAAACATACGACGACATAAAATAGAAGTTGGTGTCAAGACGAGAAAAAACAGCTCTCACCTGGGTAGTTTTGTCGGAGTCGTATCAGATGCAGTAAACAGGAAGACTGGCTTGGAATTCCACCTTACGCCTGTCGCCGTCAAGTCAACTGTCGACATAAATGACGTGTGGGCCAGAATGCAGGTGAAATTTTTAGAATAAAAATATATACAGAATACGCGTTGTAGGAATAATGTGTCGCCATTTTTGGACGTCGGCTTGGCGTCCGATTCGTTCTTGAATTCAACATTGAGATAGAAACGTCCTTACCGGGTTCATACATTTTAATATTTATTTTTTATATCGGAAGAGTAGCAAACGGGCGTGCGGACCACTTGATGTATAGTGTCCATTGCAGCCCACGGAAACCCACATCTAATCTCAAATAGGACTGCAGTCCTACTGATGCATTACTATTCCAGAGGACTAAGACGGTCCTCACAGAGAGTGTACCCGGCAATCGCACCCCTCCAACCGAAACACTAGGTGGATTATGAAGGTAACGATGGAATCTCCTCGGATGATTTATACTTCTGCCAACTATTAATAATATACTACAACTAGATATTTCCTTATAAAAATATATTTATCATCATAACAAATAAATAAGTCCATACCTACTGCAACTCTTTTTATGTCCCACTGCTAGGCACTGGGTGGGTCTCTCCCCACAACTGGGGAAGGCCTGGAGCATGCTCCATCACGCTGCTCCGATACGGATTGTTCAGAGTCGACCCATATCGGACGTCTTTAAAACCCCCACACGACTTCCGACAATGATTTAAGACTGATATTTAATGAAAATAACGAGGACCGAGAGCTTAGCGTGCCCTCCGAAGCACGGAAGCGGACATGAAGTGCAGCCAACAACGGTCACCAATTCAACTCCCGCCGCGCTCGACATTGCAAAACTTTGTAGATCGGTTATGATCTACCTAAACAGCGGATCAATTCGCACTTCATAATAGATGCGATTACATTTATTTATTGACAAATCCATTTGCACCAAGTCCACTCCGTTAGCTCAGTGACCCGAAATGGATCCTGGCCTCCGACACGAGAAAATGCCATTGCTATTTATACAAATTATTTATTTATTAAAAATATCTCTTATAATCAATCACCGTGACAAATCCTACCAGAAATTTAACACAGATATAAAGTCTTATGATATTGACGGTTCAAACAAACATACATTATACTCCTTCTAGATACTTTATGTATTCTGAGGCAAGTGTGAGGTCGTATTTAATGTATTTAAATATTCAAACATACATATACATGCCACCGTTTGACATTGATATACGTACAGTCCACTTACTTCAAAATACCTCACAAAAGTTTAAAAAAAATGCAGATTTAGTGCATCAAGTAATAAAGTCCTTATCAAGCAATCTGGTTTCCGTGCCAACTCGTTTCTCAGAAAATCAATAAAAATGTCCCTATTTTCTCAAACATAAAAGAACTTCTTTTGAATAAACTAATACTGATAAAACCCATTGTCAGGTGACAGGGGGCGAAAGTATAAAATAAAATCTCTTTATTAAAGACCGAATAAAGTTATATTTTAGTCAAATAATATGTAGAATTATTAACCTTTTGTAAAACTTCATAAGCGGTGTAACGTTCGTTCGGTTCGTCCGGGGAGGTACCACCACCGCTCCCATAATCCGTCGTGAAGCAATTTTGTGTCGGTTGGTGAGGTGTGGTTGCCGGGCACACTACACAGCGGCGACTATCTTAGTCCTCAGGAGTAGTGACGCATCTACGTAGGACCTCAGACAGAACTCCAGTTTTCTTTGAGTTTAGATGTAGGTGTCCATGGGGTGCAGTGACCATTTAACATTTGCTACTCTTCAAACAAAAAAAAACTCTTGTCACGATATTTATTTAGAATTGAAAATGATTTAAGCATAAAGTCTACACACTGACAAAGCGTTGATTACTTATATAAATTCCATAGAACTTTTTTCTTCTCCGTTAAAGCAAGAGATTAATTTCTTATGATAATTAATACAAAAAAATATATTTCATGAATTCTAGTATGTACCTACCTGGCGTACCGGCCTAAGATATAATTCCATCTCGTTCCGTGAATGTTATAGGCGGCCATATATAGAGATTACGTCCAGGAAAAGGGCAGCAGCGTCTTTTCAGCGCCTAGAACTTAGTCACCTACTACGGTCAGTCAAACACGCCACCGAGTGCGATGTTCACTGCAAAAACCTCTTTCTAAGAAAAGTACAACTGTCCAGCACTTGGACTTTTAAGGTCTGGTAGATGGATATCTTTTTTAAACGATGGAAGTAACAAACAAGAGACGGTAAGTCACTGTCGCCCATGGACATTAGTCAACTTCAAATAGGACCGAGTCCCACTTGCAGTCAGCTCCAGAAGTTACTATCCCTGAGGACTTAGTTGGAATGCCTCGCGTAGTGTCTCTTCTTTACCACACTCACCAGAACAGAACACAGTCACTTTTAACACGGTTCTTATAAAGCCTAAACAGATATAGTGCTGGTGCATCTGGAATCAAAATAAGAGACTTCTACCACCTTTATACATAACTACAATATAACATATTATATGACTGCATACAATATGTAAATCTTATATTGTATCTAGTTAAGTATGCAGCGATAGCTTAGTGATAAGATTCCGGAGTCTGACGCTAGGTGTACGGGGTTCGAATCCCGCACGCACCCCTCATTTTTCGAAGTTATGTGCGTATTAGAAATTAATTATCGCTTGTCTTGACGTTGAAGGAAAATATCATGAGGAAATCTACACATCTGAGCGTTATCTGTAAAGTTCTCTAAGGTGTGTGATGTCTACCAATCCATCCGGCCAGCGAGTTAGACTAGGGGCTGACCCTTCTCATTCTGAGAGGAGACCCGTGCCCAACAGTGGGAAATCATTAGGTTAATGATGACGATGATGGAAGTTTTGCATTTTTCGGTCACGTGGCTAGACGAGAACTGGACAATTTAAAACAGATGACGGTTCTCGGTCACGTAAACGGAAAAGGAACCAGAGGGAATACCAGAGGGACCCTTACGAGTCGGACGTTATTAAAGACATACCAACTTACACGGCTCTGTGCCTGTCGCAAGATAGAACAACTTGGAAGAGATATAGAGAAGACAACTTTTGGCCATCACCATGATGACCATGATGATGATTACATACAAAATGTGACGTACCGACTTACCCGACTCTATGTGCCTGTCGTGAGATAGATCGACTTGGAAGAGATATAGAGAAGACAACTTTTGGCCATCACCATGGTGACCATGATGATGATTACATACAAGATGTGACGTACCAACTTACCCGGCTCAATGTACCTGTCGCAAGATAGAACAATTTGGAAGAGATATAGAGAAGACAACTTTTGGCCATCACCATGGTGATGATTACACACAAAATATATAACATCGTCAATGCGAGACGTATTTTATTTCAATATTTTCCTCCAGAAATGGTGAGTAGGATTGAATATAAAGCATAACGTGTTACTAAGGGGCCTCCGTTCGTATGTACATATAGCATCTGCCCATTATAAACAGTAGGTGCATCGGCAAACAGGTCATCCCGCAATATTCAACAGCAAACAGACACATCGATCATGAATAGCGGGTTTTTAAATTTAGATCTAGAATATTTTTGTATTCTAAGCTAGGTTTCTTCGGACACATCTTTGGATTACCCACAAAGGAAGTGTCGTAATGCATTTGAATTTACATCGCTTCTCTTACTTAAGTATATATATTTTTAAACAAACTTCAAAAAGGAGGAGACTCTTGAGTTGAGAGTTTTGTACGTTTTTTTTTATTTTTGTAGTTGTACTTCTTGAAGCGTTTGAACGAAAATGAAAAGAGTGAAATATTAATACGCGCGCGCATACCGTCACGTGACTACGGCGGAATTAAGTTAACCGTTACATGTAGTTCTTCTGAGTCAATTGTTCTTAGACATGCTGCGGTGATAGCATAGTGATTAAGATTCCGATCTCACACGGGGATCAGGGGTTCGAATCCCGCATGCGCGTACGATTTTTCGATTTTATTTGCGAATTAGAAATAAATTATCACTTGCTTTAACGGCGAAGAAAAACTGATTACAAAGAGAAATTGATCTGAGAGTTACAAAGAACTTTCAGATTTAGATTTAGATAGGTTTCTTCACTATGTTTTCGTTGTTATTCCCAAGGACTGAATCGGAACGCCTCTAGTCCCGTGCATTCTATGTATCACACCCTTTAAACCGAATCACAAATCGAAACGGCAATGTGAGCTCTGCTCCTTCACAGCAGATAAGCGGTGGAGCGAATCTTCTACAACAACCTACCATAAAACATGACTCATTAGACGTTTTCAAAATAACGATATGAGCGATCGGATTGCGCGGGCGCCCCTACAATAATTCCTTATACAAATCTTGTATGTATGTATGTGTTTTTTAAGATGATTTATTCACAATATACTTCTTACTTTGAGCAGCTAACAAGACACTTC